>VUQR01011263.1:13962-24803 GCA_015108515.1 Hemichromis elongatus
GAAAACATCTTTTAAAAAAAAAAAAAAAAAAAAGTAATTTAGAAGCACACAGCTGTTTTACAATAATGGGATCCAGCACTTTGAGACCTTTGTTTTATCACCAAATGGCTCTAAAAAAAGAGATGCAAAAAAAAAATGCATAAATCTAAATTGTTGTGTTAAATTTACTCATGCAAAATTAGATGCCTATAACCAGCAGCGCACTCCTCTGTAGGCAGCCTGAGACACCACAGACACCTCACTGTTCATATGAAAGCACCTCGGAGTTCACATGCGATGGGGAAGTCTTTGTAGAAGCAGCTGTGATTATTCCATGTGGGGGCTACGCAGAAGTTTCTGAGTCCATCAGCCATCAGTATCAAAAGCACAACAGTGGCATAAGTAAAGGATGTCATGTAACCATGTATCATCACATGTTTAAAACACAGAACCAAACTGCAAGTAGGAAGGTAACTAACAGTTTACTAAAAGTTTCCATTTGGTTTTAAAGTTTGTTTGGGTGGGTTTTTTATTTTATTTTATATTTCTTAGACTTCCTAAAGCTATTTAATACATCACATTTCATTATTTTATATTGCATGTTGACACACTCTTGCCCATCTAGCTCTTCCGCTAGGAGCCAGTACCAGCCGTCATGGGCCAAAACTATGTTATGTGTCCATCTACTGTAAATCTAATAACTGCAGTGCTGTGTTAGCTCAGTGCTGTATGCATTGGCTGGAGCTCCATGCTTTGGGACTATAGCTGCAGCTGAACCTTGTACACTATAACTATGATCCGCCTGCTTCCAGCTTTGTTTAATCCCTGGACACACCTGCAGAGATTGAAATTGTGTGTAGGAAGTGGAAAGAACAAAAGTCCTTGTTGGGTCTGCCCTACCGTGAAAGGTCCACAAGTAAAGTTAAAAAAAAAAATAAAGTCTGTATTAAAGAAAGATTACTAGGCCCACATGCACTTGTAGCCTTTGATAATCTCATAAAATCCCCCCCTTCATTACCTATAATACTGTCTTTTTCCCTCTTTCTGATGGACTGCATATTGAAGAGATTACATCAGAGCCATCTGTGCTCACGTCCACCCAATGAAAATGTGACAGCTATATTTCTGCATAAGAAAACATGAAGGCGAAATCTGCATACATCCTTGAATTGCAGTATAGTTAAATATGGATTCTCATATAAAATAGATATCCATACACACACACACACACACACACACAGAGTCAACTCATATAGCATTCACTAAGAAATGTATTTCATTATGCCACTGGGATCCATAACCTGAAACGCATGCAATCTCTTGTAACACACTGCACGGCTGGCAATGCAACACACAGGCTCTCGGGAGGTTGCAACACCAGAATATAAGAGGTCTGCTCCTTAAAAAGTGTCAGTGATAAAAACATTGATCATAGCCATCTTATATTCTTTGGGGTGAGTAAAAAAAAGCACACCGTAGCACCAAGCACAACCTGCAAGAGGATATCAAACAGCTGAGCGATTGCCTGTGTCTCTGTAGACCAGCAGCAGGATCCTATAATCCATATCACTCTCCCCAAAGGGACGCTTGGTTTGCATCTCATCTCTGCTCACCCTGCTGTTCAGGGTTAGATTGAAAATTTCAATCATTCTATTCGTGGTTCCCATTCCTGTCCCATTCAACTACAGTGTACTGTAGGTGCAAAACATTCACATCCAGAACAAAGCAATCTCAGGCCTCTTTTGCTTTGTTCCTTGACTTCAGGACAGAGTAGGATAGGTACGTCAAAGTAATTTACTCTGATCACAGCACAGGAGGAGCATGACTCTTCTCCAGACATCAGCAGCACAGCGCACTGCAATACCGGGGCCTTGCATAAAACAGATAAAAGCCGCCGTGTGTGATATGATGCGTTCCTTTTGTGTCATCCATGTCCCATATTTTGGTCCTTTTTGTCCTTTGATTAAGACTGTGACAAAAAACTGGATGAGAATTTGGCTGAATGTAGCCATCTTATTTTTAAGGTGATGCGTTTTTTTCTAAGGGGATATTTCTTCCAACAGCAGAGAGGTTATTAAAGACTCAGTGAAGAAAACATTAACTGGTTACTTTAGGAATAATGCATTTGCTAAAAACTACACTGCTCAAAAAAATAAAGGGAAAACAAAAATAAGACATCCTTGATCTGAATGAATGAACTATTGGTATTAAATAGTTTGTTCTTTACATAGTTGAATATGCTGACAACAAAATCACACAAAAACTATCAATGAAAATCAAATTTATCAACCCATGGAGGTCTAGATTTTGAGTCACACTCAAAATTAAAGTGGAAAAACACCCAACAGGCTGATCCAACTTTGATGTAATGTCCTTAAAACAAGTAAAAATGAGGCTCAGTAGTGTGTGTGGCCTTCACGTGCCTGTATGAACTTCCTAAAATGCCTGGCCACGCTCCTGATGAGGTGGTGGATTGTCTCCTAAGGGATCTCCTCCCAGACCTGGACTAAAGTATCAGCAAACTCCTGGACACTGTGGTGCAACGTGGTGTTGCTGGATGGAGCGAGACATGATGTCCCAGATGTGCTCAACTGGATTCAGGTCTGGGGAACAGGCGGGCCAGTCCATAGCATCAATGCCTTTGTCATGTGTATTTACATTTGCTATATTAAAAATGCAGGTCCCAGGGAATTGTGTAGACCTTTTAAACTTTTTAAATATATATCTCATGTTAAGAGTAATTTAACACCTTCACTTTGACATGAAAGGAGATTTTGCAGGAAGGTTTGTGAGGCTTTAAAAACTTCATTGATGTTTACTGGAAATAGGTTCAGGCAATATACTTGGCTGGGTCATAGTTGTAATATTCCACTCCTTCCAGGCTTCTGAAAACTGGGAGGCATCAACCAGTATTTTGGTATAACCAAAAGGCATCTATAAATGTCATCTGCAATCACCTTTTGCACTCATGGAACCCCAGATCATCGCATTACCACATTTATGCTTCACTGTTGGAAGTTTACATTCAGTATGGTAGCCCTGATGACCTGAATCCCAAATATCCTGGATTCAAATTATTTCTTGATGAAAATGTAAAGTAAGAATTGTTCTTTAGCGCTGCAGCTAAGGATGGGAGTGAAGAACCCAGTAGTTTAATTTCCTGTAATTTTTAGTTAATTTACCTAAACTAAGGAAAGGTGCCTTAATTACATGATTAGATTTTTATACAATGCGTTTTTTTGTTGCACTTCGTTATATTTTAATGTTTAAGCAGTGTTTACTGTGATTGCTTTGCAAGGGTCAGCATCAGAGTTGGAGTGGTTTATGCCCCAGCCTCTAAATAAACGGCGCGGTCCGAGCCACAAATTGAACACCAGTGGCCGACTGGTCTCTCTACTGTGCACCCCAATCCAACACAAAAATTACACAACGCAGAGTCCAGGGTGTAGGGAGGCCCCTGCATTGGTTGGGCTACAATACATTAAGTATAATTTAAAGAAAAGTGTTCTGTGTAATAAATACATTCTTGAGTAATAACCCCACCACTGATCACAACATAGGGGGCAATGCCTCCAATATGCACAAAAACATATGACCACACAGCATGCAGTTAATCTGCACAAATGTAATGCCTTTGACAGGCTGCTTAGAGATGGTGTTGGCTCTCAAAACACAACCTAGGAGAACCCAGTGAGAATCGACGAGGAATCAAATCAATAGCTGACCAATTCCCATTCCCAGCTGCAATCTACACATTTAAAAAGGTGCAAATTTTACTTTGAAACTTTCAGCAACCTCCAGCGAACGGACATTTTCTCCAGTTTACCAGACTGTAGGCCTTTGTGAATGGGGCATTAATATTAAGTTGAAATTCATTCTAGGAAACTCAAAATAGTTGAACTAACCTGCAGGTAAATAGTAACGCCTTAAATGTCACTCTATTGTACATGCTGTTGGATACATATGATACATGTAGATCTGTATTGTTATTGGTCAAGAGATTTGGTTAATCTTCTTTTTGCCAAATTCAAACTAGCGCTCCTTTTATTTATTTATTTTTGTCCTTAATTTACATTTTAAGCTTAATTAAAAAAAAAACTGCTGCAAACTGAGGCACAGCACTCCACTTGTTGTGATTTCTGGAAGCAGTTTGGCGATAACTGCCAAACACTCATCGTTTAACTAGCAGGTCACAGGCTGCTCAAGCTACTTTAGATCAATTAGTATGCTTCTGACGCCTCTGAGCTATCAATCACGAGTTGCAGCTGAGCATCTGTGTTTATAATAGGAAGTCACAGACGTCGTCTTCAAATCGTATAATATATGATTGTATTTTATATAACGGTGATAAATAAGACAGCGTTTCTTATTTTCAGCAAAAGCTGTCAGATTGTTTTTTTCACCTACCCTCATATGATAAGACGACTGCTTAAAACTATTAGATGATAAAATGCCATCAATGTTCATTTTAATTTAAATCTAATTTCCAGCGCCTATCCATCCATCTATACAGCTCGTGTTGCTTTTTGTTTTTTTAACATTAAGATGTGAACAACAATCAAAAATGATAAAAGGAAAAAAAAAGAGAAAGAAAACAAGCTGGCTGTAAAAACACAGAAATGTCTTTTTCCTGAGAGCACTTTCATCAAAATGTTATGGAGCGAGTAGTTCAGCATCCCAGGAGACGAAGGAGGCAGACCACGCACACTGTTCATGGTTGGCTGAGTGAGAAACAAAGCAGGCCTGCAGTTAGTAGGCTAGAAGGCAATACCTGTCTTTCAGTTGTCACAAAGAGAACAAAAGTCCTTCTGGCTCATTGCAGAGTGTTGAGATCTGGGGGAGCCCGGCACTTCAAAGGAGCTCGTCCACTTAAGCTCAACAGGACAGAAAATACTTCAGGCATAACAAGGGAACATATGCAGTTTAATGTATAAAAATCAACAAGAAGGCTGCGCCTCGAACAAACATCTGCTCGTTACCACAAAGCAGATTCGATGTGAAAATAAGACAAAAGAGCCTAATTAAATAATACATCATGACTACCACACCTCCTTCATAACACAGGAACATGTTTAGGCTCCATAACACATACAGTCAGTCAAGATCTTTCAAATATCTGCAAGAATGTCACATTTATTTCTGACTGACTCATGAATTAATTGACAAAAACCTTCACAGACAGACAGAAGGGATTAATATAATCGGGATTATGGGGTTTGCCAGTATGTGTATCTGAAACTGTGTACCTTTACTGAGAACTGTGACAAAGAGGATAATACAACAGCAGTCAACTGTGCTTCAGGCAAAGATTTCGCTCCAAACATCACTACTGTCATGTTTGTTCCAATTACTAGAAAGCCCTGAGCCTTGAAGTTGTATTGACTTGTGCCAGAGAGACACCATGGAATTAGCCAGACAGAGCTGTTTGAGCAATGTGGCAGCGGTAATTAATATGGTCTAGTAGTCAGTCAGTGGTTAATGGGCATTTTGTGTCAGAAATCTGTACTTACACTGCTCTTGGATAGTGGAAACTGCTCATACGAACAGACAGATTAATTATGGATTTATAAACAAAAAGTTTTCCACAGCTAAATAAAATAAAAGGCAGACTGTGTAAGTGCACTCTAACAGCAGTTAAGCCAACACATAAAAGCTGGAGTTCTCAAAGTTTTTGATGACTGAGTGCCAATTTAGGGAACCAGCGGATGATCAAGAGTCTCAGGAAAACACGCAAAATACTTTTAGTGTTTTTGATGTGTCGGTTCAGAGGTTGAGGGCTGATGTTGGTAATTGTTCTTTCTGTGTTTTTTTTTTTTTAAATCATCAGTGAGGTGACTGTTAGATTTCTTAAAACTGGCTGTATTTGTCAGAGCTTGGGAGGGTTAGTCTGCTATAATGGCTCAGAAAGAAATCCTGAACACATCTATCTCGTTACATGGACAGCTGATGACTGAAATCTATATGCACATCCTTTTATTGATGCAGAATATTTTATAAAAATGAGAACAAAAACAGAATATATTAATTCTTCAACATAGCCTGAACTCTCTTAGGTACGTTTTCTTGCGATTTCTTTAAATATTCTTCAGGGATGTTCTCCAGACTTCTTGAAGGAGATTCAAAGCTCTTTTTTGGATGTTGGCTCCCTTTGTTCTATTCTCTTTCAAGATGATCCCACCCTGCTTCAATAATGTGAAGACTCTGGGGAGCCCAATCCACGACTGATAGAAATGAGACACTCTCCTGGTACGCTTTTACTGCACTGGCAGTGTTTCGGGGTTGACTGTCGTGCTGAGAAATGAAGTCCGGTACCAACCAGAAGCTTGCCAGATGGTATTGCATGGTGGATCACAAACCGCCGGTATTTTTCTGCATTTGTACTTCTATAAGTTTTACTAAATCCCCAACACCACGGCCTGAAATGCAGCCCAAAAACCAATGACACAGCCTGCACCATGCTCTGCAGATACACACTCACTGCTGCACCTCTGTCCATATTGATGACATTTTAAACCAAAAATTTCAAATGTGGATTCATCACTTCACCTGTTGACACTGATTTTCAGTGCAGTTCTTGTGTAACTTGGTATACCTCAGCCTTTTCTCCCTTTTTTCCCTTCCTGAAGAGCAGCTTCTTGACAGCCACCGTTCCACTGAGACCATTTCTGATGAGGCTTCAGTGAACAGTAGATGGATCAACTGAAGGGCCAGAGGCATCTTTCACGTCCAGTGTCAAATCTTTGATGGATTTCCCCCCCCCCGATTTCTTAAGGACAAGACTTTCAAGCACTGCTGTAGATGGATTTTTAGGTCTGCCACTTCTTCTTTTGTCCTCCAATTGTTCAGTTTAAGTTTTTTTTAATGACACACTACACATCATGGTCTGTTATGCAAAGTTTTAGGCTAACAGCTGTTTATGAATAGCAAAAAAATCTAACCTAAACTGTGTTATCTGGCAGTTTTCATAGATTCAGCTAAAGAAAATACAACTTTTTTTTTTCCCAAGAGACTGCTCGTAACAAAGTGCTTAAAGTATAGTAAAGTATATTATAGCTGCATTAGAGTGCCCATATTTGGTGCACATATGCAAGCCACCAAGCAACCCTCTCACCGTATTTAAAAGTTAAGTTTCTTACTGAATCTGTAAAATGTCTCATTTTTCCTCTGTTTTATTTCTTTGCAAGTTTTTATCATCATACTCAGTGAATGACAAAAAGAATGGGATTAAATTGTCTTAGTTAATTCCTAACTTGGAACGTTAGGAATTTTTGGATGTTTAACCAAAACTGAAAATCCAACTATGGCCTCTAAAAAGTCTTTTATTGACCTAAACTTGGACAGCATCAGTCTCCAGCGTTAAAATGTGCTCTGTTCATGGAAACTTAATCATTTCTTACAGCGCTCCCTAGGACTGTCAACCTTTGGCTCCCTAGGACTGTCAACCTTTGGCTTTAATGTCTCGTGTCCTCCTTTTGAGGTAGGTGGTTTTACGCCTTGTGCAAACGGCGAAGTGTGTTACTTTAGTTCTGATACTTTGCACCGTTTATGTGTAACATTTAATGTGCGACTGACTGCCACACTTGTCCGAAAGCACATTTCCTGATGTGGAAATATAAGAGCAATCTCTTTTTCTTTTTTTTTTTACCTGAAAACTTGCTGGCTTGGAAGTAATGCTGTCATGGGTTATAATGCAGGTAACAATTATGCAACCTAGAGAATGTATTCACATATTTTTTATGTGATAAAGATGGATTGTCAGGGGTTGTGAGTGTGTGTGTGCGTGCACGTGTATGTAAACATAATTACATTTATTGAGTTGCACACCTGACTGCACTTCCATTGTGGCTGTGTTTGTCTGCCAGTGTGGGTTCTAACAATAACACAACAGCTTAGGATGACAGGCACTCTTTCTTTACTCAGTGTTAACTTGTTTGTTTATTCATTCATGATTTTGCAGCACACTGTACTTGGGGAAATTATAATACACAACCTTTAAGTGGCACCGAGCCCTGAGATCCCTGAACAAAGGGAGCATGGCGCAGGCTGCTGGAGTAGACCGTATGCTACTACTCCAGGGGTCAAGTATATGCCCGAATGTAATGATTCAACAGTTCTCCTAGCAGCAATATAACGCCATTTGATGTTGACAGATGGTTATACCAAAGTCAGTAACACATTGCACTAAGGCACCTGCACTTCAAGCACACAGGTGATGTCAATCGGCTGCTGAGCGATCATCAACTGCCACATGTTTACTTTCATTGCGCGTCTTTGTTTGCAATCCTTTTATTGTAGCCTCCCGGTGCACCAGCCTCACTTCTGAGCCTCATTCCTAACGTTTTTTTAAACATACTTACAGAAATAAGTGAAGAAAAAAAAGATACGATGCGGTAAAATGACACCAACCTAGCATTCACAGCAATCCATTATTAGAGTTGTAAAGCTTGTGTTATATTGCACTGATAATTTTCCCCGGTAAAGCTAAGTGGCTCTTTGTGCTTATGAGCAACTGCATCGTGCACACTTTTAATGCCAAATAGATATCAGGAGTCCTCAAACAGCGAGTGAACTTTTATAACACCTCTTAAATATTTGATTTTTACGGAAGGTAATAAGGACAAATGGAAAGCTCGGCTATTGCGGAGATACAATGGCCTCATAAAAGCAGATGGTCACCAAAAGAGGGAAATTTTAAAGATGTTAATACCCCATAAGGGCAATAATGTTCAGGATTAAACAGATGTCGTAAGAGCAGGGCGGATAATAAAAAACTCATCGGAGCTTTTATGATATCAGTGATCATCATACTTACATCCAAAGTAATGTCCTGCTGTATTTTCTTTTTCTTTTAACAACGGATAAATACTGTCCAGTCTGAAACTTTCATTTGAGTGCAAAACACAAATAAATGCTTTGCAGAATTTAATACAGTGATTTTCTGGTCTTATTCCAGTGCAGATTATCAAAATCATCCCTCTGATGAAAAGATTTTTCCTCTCTGGCACAAAACTTAAGAGGCTTAGTCATCTTTCCCATCTTCATTCACTGACCAACGCGTGCCCAGATTTCCACACCTGCTTCGTGGAGATTCAGAGAAAAATCAAAAAAATAAATAAATCACTGATTATGCATTTATGAAGAGTTCTGTAAACACAAATAAACAAATCAGGACTGCAGCTATCAAACAGCCGGGGCAGCGGGGATGGCAGGCTTAAAGTAAACACTTGAACAATGATTGGACTTCCTCTCACAGTAGCACTGTTTCATAACAAGGTGTCTATCCAGTCAAGTAGCAGAGCCAAAGAAGCACGAAAATATAATAAGCACTGGAGAAGCCGCACACTTGTCGGGCTGAAAGCAGGATGTTAACGTAACGTATTTCAATGCCGTCCCTGGCAGCACTGCAGTTCTCGGGGCCTGTATAAAGAAGCAGATCGTACCTGCAGCAAATCAACACACATTAGTGTGAACTCTGATAGATCCGTGCCTTTTCCGCCACATACTGGCAGAAAGTGCACTCTTAATAAAAATATCTTTATATATATTTCGCATTAAGCCAGTGATACTAGAAATCGTATTTACTGATTAAAACCAACATATTGTATATAAAAGACTGACTTTGCCTCTATGACATCACCTGCTGAAACAAGGTCTGGCAAAGTGGCTGTCACCAGTTTTTGTCCTGAAACAAGTCAGGAGGTACCATATTTAAGAAAGACATTATCAGCTGACACCAGCTACCTGGGTTCGTAAGGCGCATCGGCGGAGTGTACGAGACCATCAAAACAGACACAGAAACCTGCCTGAAGTGCTGCTTATAAACAGTTTTAAACACTAGAATTTAACCTACTGAAAAAAGGGACAGAAGTTATAGACTGTTGGATGTCCTGGTGGTAAAATTGCACAGGAAACCATATTATTTGTTAGATAACTGCTTCAGAAGGCAGCACCGTCCAGGTCACTGTCAGCTACTGTCAGTCAGTGTCAGCCAACTTGAGAAACACAAGCATTGTAAATTATAAATAAAAGTCACGCAACGTTTTTGAGGTTAAGGTTAGTAATTATTACCAAGAAAAGACCAAGTAGTATATATTAATTATTCGGCATGCCCACTGTGCAGAATAGCCCTGTCAGTGAAGTTCGGACTAACTTTTTGTTACAGTGACACATCCAACAAGGTCTGCACACATGTCCAGAACAGCTCCACCTTGCCTCTCCAACTGTGTCTCCAAACTGCTGAACCTGATCTGTCCCTCAAACGTACTCATTTCTAATCCTGTCCATTCTGGTCATTTCGAGTGAAAATCTCAACAACTTCAACTTTGCCAGCACCGTCTCAGCCACCTTTCTTATTATGCCACCATCTCCAAACCATACATGGTTACACACATACAGCAGGTCTTACTACCAACATGTAGTTCTTTCCTTTCACTCTTGCTGCTATGCTTATGTCATCTCCACCCATTCCACTTTGCCTGCACTCTCTTCTTCACCTTTCCCATGCGCTGTCAGCCGCTTTGGATGCTTCACTTCAGGTATTTTAAACTCATCTAACTTCACTATATCGGGTTAATGCAGCCTCACTGTTACACCTGTCTCCCTCTCATTCACACACGTTTTTTTCTTTTTTTTTCCTGACTTTCATTCCTCTTTTTAACAGAACATACCGCCACCTCTCCAGGCTCTTTTCCACCTGCTCCCAACTCTCACTACCATTAATGTCATCTACAAAGATCATAGTGCATGGAGATTCCAGCCTGACTTCAACTTTTAATCCGTTCACTGCATTTTTTTTTTTTTTTTTTTTTTTTTTTTTTTTTTTTTTTTTTTTTTTTTTTTTTTTTTTTTTTTTTTTTTTTTCT
>VUQR01011263.1:31998-43033 GCA_015108515.1 Hemichromis elongatus
CAACCTTAACAGTGGATTCAGTTTACCTTAAAATAATAGCCATGTAGCTAGGCTTATTGAATTCATTTCCAGGACAGTATACATACACACACACACACACACGCGTGCATCTCACCTGCAGCTGTAAGCTAAAGCGAACTTTTATGCACAAAGGCAAAACGACTCAAAGTCTCTGTGACATTCCCACAAAATGTGCTGTAAAGTCAACAATGAAAACACACTAATTTCCGCACCAAAAATCCAAACAAATCAGTACATTGCAAAAAGAAAAAAAGAAAAACTGAAACCAGCAGTCTCTGGTGATTGTTTACCTACTCAATCTCAGTTTACTTGATTTGTATAATAATAACCTCGCATGTTTCCCTTCTATGTGGAGTCGAAATTTTCCTCCAATTTAGCCTCGATGGGCTTCAGATTGCCTTGTCAGAAAGGACTATAACGAAAGACTGTGCGCACCACTTCCTTATCGCTACCAGTAAATTACCTCAGGATCAGATACAGGCTGCCAACTCGCAGAAACTCTACTCAGCAGACACAGAGAGAGAGGAAAAAAAGGCAGGGAAAGACAGAAAAGAGAGAGGGGGGAAGAAAAAATGTCAAGACATGACAAGAGCAGGAGAGTAGCCCCATGGAGACTGATTTCAGCTGCTCTCAAAGGCCATCTGATGTTATCTAAAGATCATCTGCAGTCACCTACACTCACCTTTTTACACTCCACCCAGCAGCTGGAGTCAAGCACCTGTCAATCAAAAGGTTCATAACCTGCAGCCACAACAAAGCTCCTTTCTCTTTGCGGTGTAATTAACAGAGGGGGCGATTCTAACGTTATTGAGAGACCTGAAGGCAACAGTTAGTAAAACATATGATCAGGGATTTCGGTTTTAGGGAGTGCTATAGTGACCATGCACTGATGTTCCCAAAGAAAACTCGAGATAGACGATTTGTAATTTGCCACTCTGAAATTTGTGATTTTGCAAATGTGTTATTAGTCACATTATGTCAGACTTTCATGAGCATCAAAGGAGCAAAACTTGTTTTGCTGTCAGTGCTTTTGCTACTTTCTGAATTTATTTACGTAATGATTAACAGAAGACAAAAAAATGATTTCAGCTCCAACGCTGTGTACAAACAGGATGAATATGTCACATTTAAAAAAATATATCTAGCTAACAGAAGTCTAACAGAACAAACTATGAAAGCCAACAATAAAAATAATGGGGGGTTTTTTTTGGTTCTTCAATAGAAACAGAGTATCGTAAATCAAAATCTGCAATATTCTTTATTTTATTTTTTTTTATAAAATTACAGGTAGGCCCATTTTTGTAGTGTCACCTATGCACAAAACCACAGTGAATTTTAAATCGAACAATCAAGATTTGATTCAAGTGCAGATTTTCAGAATTTTAACTTTCTATAAATGATACCCATCTGTAGTCCCCTTTTTTTCAGAGGCTCAGAAGCACTTGGGCAGTTGACTGACAGCAGTTTTGTGGAAAAGCGAGGCTTGTTCATTATTATTTCAAGACAAAACATTTTTAAAGTGTTGAATTTTAGAGCTTTCACTATAATTTTAAAACTAAAGCCAAAGGAGATGTCAGGGCAAGTCGGAAAAACCAGAGAGCTCCTAACAGTCGATTTCCAAGGTTAAGAAAAATAGCTTCTCAACATCTAATCAAGCCAAGAACACTCTCGAGGTCCGATCAAGAGTAGAAACACAAAGGTCACACTGGATACACTCAGGAACAGAAAGGCCAAGTTAGGCTTTTCCAGAAAACATCTCAAAGAGCCCAAACTGTTCTGAAAAACTCTTTTCATGGATGAAACTAAGTTGAACTCGTACCAGAATGATGGAAAGGATGAAGTATGGAGAGCAGGATCTGAAACATAACACATTACCTGTCAAAGATCATGGAGGCAGTGTTATGTCATGAGCATGTGTAGCTATCAATGGCACCTGGTCACTAGTGGTTATTGATGATGTGAGTGCTGATAGAAGCAGAAGGATGACTTGTGAAGTGTACAGGGCTTTACTTTCTGCTCAGATTCAGCCAAATGCTAGAACCGCTAGAGGTTCAAAGTACAAATGGACAATGACCCAAAGCAAACTGCAAAAGCAAGCCAAGAGTTTCTTGAGCTAAAGAAATTGGAAATTCTTTAATGGCCAAGTCAGTAGAGCATGCTTTTCAGTTATTGAACACAAACCTGAACGCAGAGACCCACAAACAAGCAGAAGGATCTGTGTTAAAGGCTGCGTCTCAAAATTTGGTAATTTCCACAGGCTCAGACTTCAAGCACTGAGTGTAAATGATTCTCATCCAAGTATTAAAAACTATTCTTACATTTAAAATCATCTTAGTTTGTCCAGTTAATTTGGAACCTGTGAAAAAAGGGGAAGTTGCACAGAAACAGCTCTGATAAACAGTTAATGCGTTAAACCTCTTAAACTAAAGCTTCATTCACATCTTTATTATTTGATTTAAGGAAGCAAAACTAGAAGAACTTTCTGTGTCCTCCTCAAGAGGGAAAATTACTTTATTCCTCTCATCGTTTAAATAACTTTTCGATCACACGTATCAGTTGTTCTTTGAGTCCAGCTTCAATGTGTCATTATACTGTTTAAAGTATATATATTTTTAACCACTATATTTTATAATGCCATAGTGCTTTGGTTTATACATCTTCTTAACAAACCAAAGATCCACCGTTAGCTCCCAGGAGGAGGGTCGTCTATCAGGAAACACATCCAGCATAAAAATCTGCCAGATCAAATATGCAGAGCTACCTGCTGCAGCGAGCCCAAAGTAGCTTCCTTTATCAGATCCAGTTACAGTTCACATGCATTTCATGCCAGCCAATATAGTATTTTTTGCATGACAGGGACGTCTTTTAAATACATCTCTTACTACATAAATCCTTAAAACTTTAGGACTGTTGTTTAGGAAATAAAATAAAATAAAAATCTCCAGGGAGGATGATTTCAAACACATGCACTCCTCTCATGGTGCATATTAGGGGTTCATTTGAAGATTCTTGTCTGACGGAGCATCATTTCCCAGTTCTATTCATAATGTATGCCTTTTGCATGATCCCTGACTTTTGGCATGCTCCTCAACTAAAAAACAAAACAAAACAGAAAATAAAAATTTCGACCGATCTGTAACGATTATGCAGCCAGGGTGATTAACGCATCGACATTAATTGGATTCAATTAGCTTGTGCTGCGCTGCTAGCAGGCGACTTTACTGAAGAGTTGCAGGGATTTTTCCACCGGTGACCACTATCATATCAGCCGATTCCTCCTGACAGTTCAGGTGATATATTAAAAAAAAGTGGCCTCAGAGAATTGTCACTTTTGTAGCTTTGGGGTGTGAAGGTATGATTAAACTCGCAGCGAGTCATCTGGATGCAGGCGGCGGTCTTTCACGCGCGTCGAGGGACGCTGTGGTACAGACGTGCCTCGACTCCTCTCTGCAGCATTGTGGGGAACAGCTCCAGCGTGGTGGAACCGAGCAGATGGTGAACGTATGCGGCGCTCATGCATGCCATCATCACCTTCATTAGTTGAAGGTGACATATGACATCATAGGGCCCGTGTGCATTATGGGGGCCAGAAAGAGTTGTTTGCTTCTTTTTCTTCTTTTCATTGCTGCGTGGTTCAAGGTTGTCGATGGGAGGTATTGTGAGTAATCACAAGGCGAGTGCGTGCGCGGACACACACACACACACACAGACTACATCTCAAGCCTCCCCCACTCTCACCTCCTCCCAGCATTAAGGTAAATAAGGGCTTCCAGCAGAGAGCCAATGAGCACGGGCCACTGAGCAGAGATGCATGTTTGTGTTGCCTTCCTCCCAGGACCCTGCTCGTTTATCTTGGCTGTCAGGTAAAGGGCAGACTCAGAGAAGGTGAAACTTTTTTTTTCCTTTTTTTTTTTTTTAATAAGGCCGGGCTTGGTTTCCATAGAAACTGCAGGACAACATTACAGGGACAATGATAAGATAGCAAAGTCTGGTCTCAGGGCATCCCGCAGTGTGCCACATTGTTGCTGGAGACATTTGTGTTTACGTCAGAGAAATGAAAGAGCTATTTAGATTAATTTTCAGGTAGCCTCCAGACTCAGACCTTTTACTACGGGAGGTGAGATTAATGAGAGCGTATTCACACCCAGCTTTCAGCTTAGGTCAGGAGCTAAGAGGGAGGTTTCCGCTTATAAAGAGGTGCTGAGTCTTCTGTGGGTACAAGCTCCCTGATAAAGGCAGAAAAAAGGACCTCCAAAGACTGCCCTGCTGTTATTTTAATTATTTTTTATTTCTATGATAAGGAAATGATACCGCTGGGTTTACCTTTCAAAGGTTGTATATAAGATATGAGGCTAAATTAGTGACTGTAACTTTGAAAAAATAAATAAAATAATGGGGGGAGAAAAAAAAAAAAAAGGGCTCCATTCTAAAAATGTCAATATTGCAAATGAGAGCGACCCACGCATTCAGAATATTCTCCCAGCTAAAAGAGCATAAAGAAGAAACAAATTGCACAGGTAATGAATACTTAATGACTACTACATTTTTCACTTTGTGGCAGTAAATGGGATGCATGTTTAGTTAACAAATGAGAAGGAAATCAAAGGAACAGAAGGTAGCACATGCACCGTCAAAAGCCTGCAGCCCGGAGATAAACCAAGACAATGATACAGAGATATGAGAGTCTTTTGTTTCCAGCCACAACCCTGCGAGAGAGAAAATTAAGTCTCTTCTGGAGCAGAAACTCAACATGGACATCGTCCACGTGATGCCATGAAGTAAATATGAAACGAGGCCCCCGTGATAAGGCGGCAAACACGTCTAATTCTTGTGCAGACATGCTCAGAGCCACTGCTGAATGTACCAAACTCACCATTTTTTGTCATGCATTTAATCCGACAATACGAGCGTCTCAGTGACAGAATTAGAAAAAAACAAACAAAACACACACACACAGAGCTATCTGCACACGAAACAAACACAGAAATATCAGGAGGTTTATTGTCGATGTCCACTGCTGAAATTGCTCTATTAAATTGTTTACTGGTCTGATTTTCACAACTATTCCCCGCTATGAGCTGCGATAACAGCTTTTGTTATCAAAACAATATTGCTGTGTCCTTGCGATTAAATCACGAGGCAGGACTTCTCCGTCAGCCTCTCCAGGTCTTTATAACGTTCTTTTACGACTAAACAAATAGATCAAACGCAGGGCTTCTCTCGCCGCTGTTCCTGTTTTACGAGCATTAACTTCACTTTTTTTCCCCTTTGTTCCCTGTTTTGCAGTAGCCTGTGATTTATACCTGAGCTAAAGAGGAAGAGTGCTCCGCGGGGACCGACTCTGCGTTTGCTCGACGGTGGGCGGAGGAGGCCGAGAGATCGCGCGAGGGTTGAGGGTGTGCGCTCTGACAGCTCATCAGTGGACAATGAGGCCTTGGCTGTTAATGTCCTGCTACCTGGCACACTGCAGGGCCGCAATCTGCTCCAGATGCTGGAGGCTGGCGTCCAACTTCTGGTGGCAAGGGAGGGGGGAATCAGTGCAAGAGTGGCAAAAGGGAGCAGAGTCGCTGAAAAATGAGTGGGACACGCAAACACGCGCCGCATGTAACATGCGCCACCTGCCGCCAGCTAACTATAAATTTACAGTTTCTTTCGCGCGGTGGTCTCACTGGCAGTTACTGTAGCAACATCAGTGATAATATCTGAGCACAAATAAATGAAATCTCTTTTCCAGGACGCTGGATTGAAAAATTTATCTGTTCAGAGCAATCATGCATAATTCGAGAACAGGGAGGCTAAAGCAGACAGATACACACACACTCACACGGATACAAGAGGGACTTATGAACTCAATTTAGGCAGCCAGACAGAGTTCTTGATTCTGTCACTTGGGATAATCGTCAGGATGTGGTACTCTGACCGAGCCCCCGCGTCTAAACCCAGGCAGGATATAAGGTCATGTTGGAGTGGAACTCTAGCCATGCAGCACCCAGACCTCAAGTGCTCCAGTGGTTTTGTGGTTATCTGCAGCAGCCAGCTGTCGCACAGAGGAGCTTTTCAAGAACGTCCCCTCTCCTCTTCCTCTGCGTCTCATCTTTCTCCCACTCTCCCTCCCAGCCCTAATCAAAACCGTCCAATCAAGCCCGCCATCTCCATCCTTCTCCCTTTTATCAACTTTGGGCAAGATGGGTAAGATGTGAATTCATGTTTGTTGCTAAATTTGAGCCTAAAACAAGACACTAATACACCTTCACAGTCTGTTGGTATCTTCTGAGGTACTGGTGATTCAGGATGTTTTGGGTTTTTTTGTTTTTTAATCCAAGGTTTGGAGGGAAGCAGTTCTCTTACTTGCATGAGAGTGACTAAGAGGACAGCTATGCATAATATATTTGACAGCGCATGTTTAAAAGGTTATTCCTTCCTGTTCAAAATTAGGTCAGTCCATCGCTGCAAACGAACGGAGGAGGAGGCGGTGAGACTCGATGTTCTGCGGCGTGTCTGTTTATCATTTAAATTTTGTTTTCTGTCTGTCACTGTCAGGGACAACATGGATAAAAACCGCCGCTCTACGGCATACATCATCAGAACTGAGGAGCAGAGGAGTGATCAGCAACCTGGCATGTGTTTTTTTTCCCTTTTCTTTTTTTGGTGTGAGTCTGGAACACAAAGTGCAGAGCTCCACCTACTGGCCAAAGACAGGCAGAACAACCTTTAAAAAAATGTTTTTTAAAAAGCATGCCTGAAGCCCGAGCGTTTGGATTTACAACTGTGGTGACAGCTGAATGTGACACGACTGCTTCGCCGGCAGGTTTATTAATGGATGAAGAGCGGGCGTAGTGTGTGCACTGAACAAAGAGCCAGCTGTGGTATCATGTTTATTTGAGGCTGCACAGCTGGAGGGCTCTTTAATACATGCACATGTAGAATGAGTTTGGCATAAGGTAATTATTTTCAAATCTTGTGTTTTGCTGGAGTGCTCGACACAGACCTGTTTTATGCAAAATAAATAACAGTTGCGAGTATTTACTCATGTGACTTGATCAAAACACAATATGAGGAAATAGGCAAAAGTTGCAGCTTTTCTTATTTTTCCTTGAAATTAACTCACACGACTGATCAAAGCCATCTAAACAGAGACAACCCGAAAGCAGCACTAGAGAAGCATTTCATGTGGACAGTTTAGCTGGTACTGAAAGCCCGGGGGAAAAACACAGTTGCAACACTCGTAATAAAAGACATTTAAATTAAATTAAATAAATAAACTGAGACTTTGGAAAGCAGCCTGTCAGATTCAATGTCTTATGAGATTTTAAGCAGATAGACCTATGTTATGAATTTCCAAATCCTACATGAACTTGTTCTTAAGTTATTTTGTTCCTAAGATTTTCAGAAAACCTGACCTTTGACCTTAAACTCAAGGTCACTAGGATTTGAACTCAGCCAGTCTTTTTTAGTAAATGCACCTATAGCACCAAGATGAAAATCCTATATCACGTACTTCTTGAGAATTCACAAGATATTCAGAAAACTTGACCTCTGACGCTGAGGTCACTGAGATGCACCCGTATTTTGAATTTTTAAAAATCCTACATCTCCTTGTTTTCGAGCTATCACATCGACAAACTTGGGTCTCCACCCCACCTGCCTACCCGGCCAGGTGACCACGATACCCCATTAGGCTTTTACAGCTGAGGGGTAAAAAGGTCAAGGGAATAGACTTTTGGTACCCAGAGCTCTCTGGTGGCTCTCATGTGGAAGGAAAGGAGAGATTCATTTTTTCAAAAAATGAATTCTCAAAACCAGCCATGATGTGATAAAAAAAAAAAAATCTTTTAATAGCTTTATTTTAATTTTGGTGATTTTGTAAACAACAAATGTAAGAGGAAGTCTCAGTCACGCATATTTGCTGCCTGCACAGGAAGCCCCTGGAAACCTGGCCGCTGGCACCAAAGTCTAAGTCAGCAGACCAGCCGGCAGGTTTCCAGTGAAGCTGCTTGTTAGATGTTAGAGATTAACACAAACATCAAATGATTCCATCAGATTTTGCTCCACTTGTTGATTTCTATGATATAACGGCAACTTTGATCCTGATATAAAAGAAGGGGGGGGATGGCTCTGAGACACATGCAGTTTGGGATTAAGTGTCACAAAAAGTCATTGCTGAAGAAGTTGGACAGTGGTCCCATATTTTAATATTCAGCATACGCCATCCCCTGATGGGAATGCCATGTGCATCTTGCACTGAGGCTCAGGCAATCCTCAAATGATCTACGTTCCCTGAGCAGGCTGGGATAAACTAAGCTCTTGATGCTTCTTCAGGGGATTCCCATTAGCAGAGCTTAAATGCTGTCATTTCATTTAAGCCAGGGCAAAACTCAACTGAGCTTTACATCTAGTTGGGAAATAGATGTGAAAATGAGCCAAAATATAAGCAAACAATAAAGGAAGAAATCTGAAGTGAGCAGCAAGGACCTTCACGTAAAGAGTCAGTCGGTTCCTCTGCTCACAGAGCACACATTGAAGACTCCGGGGCTACAACTCCAGGGCTCTTATTACCATGTGATTAACCTCTTCAGGATTAACCGGGCAGGAAAGACACGGGAAAGGTCAAAGGTCAGAACTCAGACAGCCACTCCAGCATAAAAGGTGCCCTATTAAATGAAAGGCCATGCTCAAATGTGCCCGCCTGTCTTCAAGCATCTTTTTGTTACACACTGTGGCATTCATCCCGCTGTACTCATCACTACATGTTAAACTCCAACAGCATGCAAGGTCAGTTGCCTTATTACCGTAAAAATACCACAAAAAAAATAAAAATGTTGTACTCAATTAGAAAAAAGCACTTTGAAAATATAAACACGCAGCCAAACACCTGGTGTGTGTTGGCAACAGTGAGAAAGACTGCAGGTGGGGAGGAATTAAAGCGAGCCTACGCCGGAGGAGGTAATCATGAATAAAATATCACACTCTGGTACTTGTTGAGGCATTCTAGCGCTGCTATAACAGCTGGTTGTTTTCATCCGCTGGTAGGAACTGTAAGAATGGGAAGTATTGACAACATAGCGATGGGAGCACCTCAGCCATGATGCCAATCAACAGGCTGATGAGTACTGAGCAGTCATTACTACCATATTACATGAGTACTCAGTACTGACCACGATCATCTTTGACATGAATATTAATAAGCTAAAGCTTACATGGCTGTGAAACTACTTCAAATCCTTTAACTGCCTCAGTGGTGGTAAATGGAACAGCAACATCTTAAACACCACATTTTGCCTGAAATACATGAAGGTAAAAGAACACCAGCTAAGGTGTACAATACAGGTATAGTAAAAGAAAGTACACCCCTGTCAGTTCTGAGGTGTTACATAACAGGACATAATAAAAGATTATCCAGTCTATAGCAGGTGTTAAAGTTGGGTAATTACACCTGTGATGAACAACAACATCAACATATTATGCTCTTTTTATCCAGAGGTGTCTGTGGCCTTCTACCAGTCTAAAGGTTGGTGACTTTAGTGCTGAACCCACATTTGTTCCCATTGGAGTGCGAATGATTGTAAAAAGCAATGTATGAAAGTGTGTGTGTGTTCCTGTCTAGCTATCTTTGTGAGGACTGAAATCTGCATTCTACTAGTGAGGACCAACAGTCACTTGTAAGGAGACAACTCAGTCCTCACAAATTTGAAGGCATTTTTGAGGTTCAAAATGATGTTTAGTGTCAGGGTTAGAATTAGGTTATGGTTAGGTTTAGGGTAAGGGTCAGGGTTAGGCATTCATTTTTAATGGTTAGGTAGGGGAAAGGAGCTAGGGAAAGCATTATATCAATGAAGGTCCTCACTAAGATAGCAGAACGAGCGTGTGTGTGTGTGTGTGTGTGGGTGTGTGTGTAATTGTGAGAATGAAAAAGCACTCTGAGTGCTCAAACTGAGTAGAAAGTGTTTCATAAGTATCATTCTATTTACAAAATCCAAAAGCTCTGTGTGTAAAACTAAGTACGGGTCTTACAGGATCTTGTAGAACCATCTTTAGTAGTAACTGTTTTCTGTGCAACTTTTTCAGTCTCTCACACTGTTGAGAAAAAATTCTCTTTCAGTTCAGGTTTGCATTGAGCTATTCCTTTATGCACAGCTCTCTTAAGGCTCCTCCACAGCATTTAAATCATATTGAGGTCTAGACTTTGACTATACCACTGCAGCACCCTGATTCTTTTCTTTAGGTGACTCTGTTGTAGATTTGCTGCTGTGTTTATGTGTGTTCTGGTGCATTATGTTCACACACTGCTTCTGCATTATGGCTTAATTTTGAAAAAAACAACACAGTATAAAATGTCGAGTTTTCTAGTTAATCTGAGGTTGTAGTCACCTCAATATATACGGATCGGATTATTGTCATTATAATATTTTGAGGCATAAAACCAAACAAAACAAAAACATTTAAAAAAGGTGAACAGCTGCTGTTCAAACCTTCTGCTAGCCATTCATAAAATCAGCCAATCTCTGTGGCTTACTGAGTGACTATACGATAAATCATCCCCACTTTATTGGAGCACAAACAAAAATTCTAAATAAGTCTGAGCTCCACAGCGATTCATTACAGCCTGATATAGTGAAAACTAGGGATGCAACGATACCAATTTTTTCAAACCGATACGATACCGATACTTGGATCTGAGCACTTGCCGATACCGAGTACAAAAACCAATACTTCTACCACACACAAAAAAAGGCAATAAATTGGAAGACAGGTTTTATTTTATTCTCTGCCAATAAAAAATAAAATATAATAAAAATGACCACAAACATAACATTTCAAGTGAAAAATAAGCACTGTTTCTGTCATCTTCATATATTATGAAATAATATAATATAAGATTCAGATAACTAGAGAGATTGAGAGAATTAGTTGCAGCTGTTCAGCTTGAAGACAGAATAACTCCAGCTTTCTGTCTTTTTTTGATTCTAGCTTAAGTACGGGACAAACCTCCGAGAATGGCTGGTCACTCAATGCA
>VUQR01011264.1:0-18967 GCA_015108515.1 Hemichromis elongatus
TCATGCCCTAATTTTCTGTGTTAAGTTTGAGTCATGTCGGTGCCTTGTTATGTTTCCTGTTTTATTTTGAAAAGGGTCTTGTGTTCTGTCTTCATGTAGTTACTTTTATTCTCCCCTGTGTCATTATGTTCATTCGAGTCAGCTGTGCCCTCATGCGTCTCCACTTCTCCTGATCACCTCATGTGTGTATTTGAGTCCTCAGTCTCCCTTGTTCAGTGTCGCGTCATCTGTTTAGCTACTCCATGTTATGTCTGGTTTCAGGACTCTGTGCTGGTCATGGTCATGTTCATGTTGCCTTTCATGTATACGTTCACAGTTGCCTTTCATGTATACGTTCACAGTTCTTTCATGTTCCAGCACAGAGTCCTGTTCATAGTTGTCCCAGTCATTCTTCGTAGTCACCCTGTCTAGCCTTCCCTGTTGTTTAAGTGTCAGTTTTTAGTTTTTCCCAGTTCAGAATCTAGTTTTGTTTTGCCTCGGTGCTTTCTATTGTTTGCCACTTTAATCAGCCAAAATAAAGGCTCGCTTTCGTTTCAAGTTCAGAACTGTTTCCTCGTCTGTCTGCACCTGGATCCGCTCTCTCCCACACTCGGTCTGCCCTCCGCGGATCGTGACATTGGAGGGCTCATATGTGTGTTAACATAAGCTACATTTCAGACTCCACAGGCCTCACAGTCAAAGTGAGCTGTGCAGAGTGTGGTCGTGGATTGTGGATGTAAACAGAATGGGCAATAGATGATGAAATGCAAAGTTAAGCATTCATCACAGGACTGAGTAAAGTAACTCACAGTTTAGAAACAGAAAAGCAAAAACCATGAGGGGCACACTGGGGAAACACAGGCCAGAGCAGTCACATGGGACAGTGCACAGAGTCCCGTCAAAGCTTTCTTTCTCACATGACTGTAGTTTGAGTTATTCAAAACAAATGCCAATCATCCACATGAGACGAATGCAAAAGAGAACAGGAAGAAAATTCATCCCTGTAACTTGCATTGCGTGCCAATTCGCTGCTGAAAGTGAGAAGGTGCTCTCTTAGCAAACACTAACCCAAACAGCTAACCCTCCTGCTGCCTTAGAGAGTGTGGACTGAAAGCCAGCTCTGCAGTGAAGATCCACAACAGAAATCTGCTAAGGCACATACCACGTGGGCATAAAAGAACTCCAAATATCATCTTGGAGCAAGTTTCATTTCATTTACTCTGACAGCAAACATTATATTCCATGCCAAACTGAAAAAAAATGCACCCAAAGTGTGTGAAGAGGTTGGTTAGTCTGGAGGAGGAAGCATCATGGTTTGGGGGCTGTTTTGTGTAGCAGGAATCATATACAGCCACGCTGCTCGTCAGCACGCTGTTGCCTTCCTGCCATCACCTTTCAATCAACCAGCAATTTTTTTTATGCAAGACACGCTCCGACAGATCATTGAGGACACAGCTATGACTAAAACAAAAATGCACTACAGCTACCAAACCGTGGAACAGATGGGGGAGAAGTAGAACGAGATCAAACCAGTGCAATGTGAGGAATCGGTGGCATCCTGCAGACGCAGATGTGTTAAAGCCAGAGAAAAGGCTCGCTACCTTGCTTCCTGTTGGCTTTTAAAAACTGTGACCATCAATAATCACTTTTAAATGTCTATTTAGCTGGAGTGGTTACTGCTCTCTAATTTGATCACTGTTCTTTTCACATTAGAAATATTTAGTTGTATGGCTTTAAGACCTTCTATATCACCCATAGAATACCATTTCCATACCTACAGCTCATCGGTCCTTCAAATTTTGAGTGATCAGGATCATCAATACGAGGAAAAAGTACGCATTTGCATCTCTGCTGTATGGATTCTGCACTCACAGACAGTTTGAATCTTATGTGATTCATCATTTTATAGTGTTGTACCAGATGCAGGCCAGCCAGTGAGCGATGAGGGCGAAGGTGCACATGAGAAGAAAGAGGACAGCCGCACCGTACTCTGAGTAGCGATCCAGTTTTCGGGCTACACGAACCAACCGTAGGAGACGAGCAGTCTTCAGCAGACCAATCAGAGTGGTGGTCTGATGGGAGTGGGTGAGAAAGGGGAAAGTGGAGATAAGGCATCGTTAAACATGGAAGAAAACAAAGTCCCTTGGCTCTGATATCGCCTCACAGCACTCCCACCTGCTGTCATCCTGTCATACAAGCACACACACACACACACACACACACATGCACAGGTGATGTAACTTTGGTCTTTTCCTGATGTGATTCAGTGTTGAGGAGGTGGTAAAATCCTGACTCCCATTCATTACTGTGGGACGTCTACTCTCTACTGGCTCCTTCGTGTCCATACAACAAATAAATAACAGGACGATTACTGCGCTGGCAGAGTGCCCGGTCCTCTGCTGTGTGCGCGGGCGTGTGTGTGTGTTTGCGTGTGTATCCTAACAGTAAATAATAGCTGTCTGTTGAGGAAAATCTCCACTTTCTTGGCTGAGTGGCTTTTTCTGGGCAGCTTCACTGTAACATTTGAACGTTGGGAAGTCCCACCTTCATTCATTTCATCTTGAAGGGTGGTTTAATTGCTATGCATTAGTTATATTATTTAAAATGCTGCTCAATATTTATAGTTGCATATTAGATAAGACTGACTCTGTGAGTAGAATTACCTCCACCTTAAACCTCAGTGTTTTATATCCTTGGTGTGTAGGAAGTATCCTCAGGGAAGCTTCGGCATGCTACAGCGCAGCTCACTTACTCCTTCCTTTAACTCCCACTTCTTTCTCCAGACACCCACCTCCCACTTCCTTTAATATCAAACCAACACCACCATCACTTCAATCTTCAATCATGCACTAAACCGCAGAACTTAATTATCCACTCTCTCTTCAACCGCTGAGCTAGACTGAAATAAACTGCTCTGCATGTTACTGTATTAGAGCTGCAAAGCTTTTGTTACTGACAAAAGTGACACATCATTCATGTTTTGCATGAGAAGCGCTGTGCAGCATGTGACCACATTTGTGTAAAGTTTTCTGTTTCTGCCAAAGAGTGAGTGAGACCTAGATTTTTAACAGAGGCTCTGAGATACAGTGACAGACAGAATCAGGAAGAATCAGGCATCTGCGAGGCAGGCGGAGCTCAGCATTAAACGATTATGTCAAAGGGAATCAAGCATCTGGAACGTTTAGTGCAAACTAGAGATCGGTCAGTCATGAGGATAACTTTTCTCAGCTTTCCTCTTACAATCGAAGTACGACATTAATCATTATTGATCAGCTTGTTAAAAGAAATGATTTGCCTTTAAAGAACTATAATGAAAAGTGGAGAGAATTGTATGTAAAAGCAACCTTACATTTTCTGCTGGTAGTACAAAAAAAAGAAAGTAATTACTGCTTTACTAATAACAAGAAAATATCCATAATCCAAAGAGAACATGCTGGAAATCGCAATTTCAAACATACTGCTCACCATAGAGTCACAGCATGGGAATTTTCTTTTCAGGAAACCTCCAGTATCAATATTGAAGAAACAATAACATTAAACACAAGAGTGTGTTTGCCATCCTCACTTCATAAATGACCTAAAAGCCCTTTAACATCCCTCAGTGATGTTTTTAATACAGCAGAATGCACACAGTTATCTAGGCTAGTCCTGAGCACTGCAGCGTACCTGCCACGGTCCCGTGTCTCGCCGGCTGGCTTGGTGTTAGGCAACATGTTTTGTTTTGTGCTCTCTCTCCCTCTCTCCTCTGTCTGTGCTCTACCTGTGCTAATCATCACACCTGCTGCTGATCTCCTGCAATCCTGAGCACTATTTAGAATGGTGGTTCTGTGCTACTCATCGCTGGATTGTTGAGTAGTCTACGTTAGTCTGCCCAACAAAGCAATATCTGAACCTGTGCCTTATCTAGTCTGTTTCTGATCGTGTCTCTTTGTAAATGGATTCCTCGGACCTGTTCCTGTACCCCTGTGGAAATGGTTCCCAAGAGCGACCGAGTGGAGAAGATTGTGGAGACGTGAGTGACTGAAGAGGAGAGTGGATTCGAAGAAGCTTGACGTGTGTGTGTACCTTCCCTTTTCCCCTTTCACAGACCTCTGGACCCCTCTCATGCACTGTATATATTTGCACTTGGTGAAACTTGTAAATTAAAGCACTTTCACTTTGCAAGGACTTCCGGGTCTATGCCTGAGTCCATCTGAAAAAACCTGACATGTACTAGTGACAGTCTCTGATTCAAAGACTCAGACCACAACAGACCACAATACACCTTATGGTTCAGCCATAGTTGAGTAAACATAGCACAGAAACCTCCTTGTGCTACGTGCCTGTGATTGCATTGATATTTTTAGTTCACATTTGGTGATTTTGGTCGAATAGCTCCAGCAACCAGTTTCAGTTGCAAAGTGCACCAGAGGCGACCTGACTCCCAACAATCACAGTCGGACTCAGACTGACTGCTTCATGTGAGTTTGGTCTGTCGCGCAGTGTGATCCGCGACCTTTTCTCTCCCTCACACTGGAACAGAAATCTGTGTGTTGGATCCTTCATCTTTACCTCTGCGCAAACAAAACACACTCTTTGGTAATGTGGACCGGCACTGAGCATCAATAGTCCTAGTGAGTAAAGTTATGAGCTCTGTAGATGCTGAGGTACAAAGCAGAGGCAGAGCTGGGACCTCATCTCCTAATCATAGTTCCTTGCATAATGAATGAAGCAAAGATGTAACTTTAAATCTGAGCTAGTCTTTAGCACTAAAGCTGTCGTGTCATTACACAACAAGTATATCATTTTGGTGACCAGAGATGAGCTTAAGGGTCTCATGCACAGTGTGCTGATGTAAGACACGTTTTGTTTTGATGCTCAGTCATGGCTGACTACAAATCAACGTCCCTACGGAGACAATTAAATTATAAAACAAAAACCAATCCACCTCTTCCTCACTTCTTATTTCCTGTTCCCCATCGCTCCACCTGCCTTCTCCCCTCCACCGTTCTCTTTTTAAAGAAAAATGTTTCTGCTTGTTATCTTCACTTTATTGCGTTACATAAAAACACTGGCAGAGATGGCAGATGAGATGTCAATGCACCATTCGTCTCTTCTCCACCACCCCCCACCCCACCCCCCTCCCCCCTCCATCTCACTACCACTTGTCTCGTTCTCTTCCTCCCACCCTGCCTCGTAACTTCACTGCAGCATACAAACAGGCAGCTCTCTCTCCCCCTCCGTCGTGACATACCTCCTCTCCATTGCGGTAGATGAGCAGGTCAAAGGGAATAGCAGCCACCATGTCGATGAGGAACCAGCCTTTGAAATAGTGGACGGCTATACGCACTGGGTGGCTCACCACTTCGTCGTTAGAGTTTACGTAAGTTGTCCTGAGAGAAACAGAGAGGATTATGTGAATACTGCAGACAGTAATAGTTGTTATTGCAATACTTTTGACACAACTTGTGTTACTCTCATTGGCAGTTTCTTCTTTTACAACCAGCTCTGTTTAGAATAGCGTGCATAGATCAGAAACTTTTTTTTTTTCACATTTCTACTTAACAGCACCAAATTTGACTACAGGTTCTTCTGTGATTGTTGCTGTAATGATGAGCACGGCTACGGTTCAGACCTGAAGTTGATGAGGATGTCAATAATGAACATGATGTCCACTATGAGGTCCACCACGTTGAGAGGAGAGCAGGAGTAAATGCAACCCTGTATGACTACCTCCTCCTGAGAGGAGAACAGAGGGGAGGAAAAACAAGAAACGAGAGGATAAAACATAAATAGATATAAGAAGAGACTAAAATACTGTATTTTAAGTTTAAAATAAATTCAGCACATCTTTTAAATGGATTAGGATTATAAGGGTTTTAAGATCATTTACATAAGCATGTAGACAAAACATGAAACAGTGACAAAGTCATTTGCGATGGGCATATTGCAATTCAATTCAGCTGGCAGCAGGCTGATTAAAAGTTAATGTTTTTTTTTGTAGATGAGGTCACTAGAGCAAAATAATCCCAATTAATCCAATTTGGTGCAGCCCCTCAGTTTATCAACAGACAACTGTTTCATCTCCCTTTGGCTCCCTGTACACTAACTTCTTCCTTGGCTCCAGGTTGGTGGAACGTCTTTGCTACTGTACAGCTACAGCTGCATGCCTGAAAACACTGTATTAGTGATTTCTGCTCTCAATGACATCATACAGAGCCAAGACTAGTGAAACTGTCTGAAGTTGAGTGAGCCTGGGCTTTGAGCTCACAGGGACTACTTGCACATTCTCAACTTTATCATTTAAAGCTAATGTAATTTTGAATGTGAGCAACACTTTAAGGCAAAAACTAAGCTGCACTTTAATGATTCTGTCCTTAGATGAGAACCCACGTGATCACTGAGGAGGAATGCGGCTGAGTAGGGAGTCAGGATGGCAGTGTAGATGACCAGCAGCAGGATGAGCCAGTCCCACACCGCCTTGAAGGGACTGTAGTGCAACACCGTCCACTTGTGGATGCGAGGAGCCTGCAGTTTGTACTCCGGCAACACATCTGCACCCAGAGACAATACCTGTGTGGGGAGAAGGAGGAAAGAGAAGGAGGTGATCAGACAATGAATAATTGAACAAACCGAACATGGGAAGAGACAAGAGGAGGAAAAAGGGGCATGCGTGTGCATATGTGTGTGTGTATGTGTGGAGGGCTGAGAAAGTAGGGAAAGAAAAGAAATAAAAGAACAAATGAAAGGAGGAAAAGACAAACTACGTGCACACACATATACACAAACGTGTACACAGTATATGTAGTATTTTCACGAAACATTCATTCCTTTATGAAATCTGTCTTCAGTGGCTACGGTCACAGTGTTTTGCAATAACAGCAACAGAGCTAACCCACAGAAGATGATGTGAACTGTTCTGATGCTACTGACTCTTTGCCAGGCCACCCTCCCAGGCAGCCCATTTCCATTACACAAATTTATAATTGTGCAAAAAGCGCGCCAAGATAAATATATGCATAGAGATCCATGTAGTAAGCTCACAAACATAGTCCAAAGCTACGATTCCAGTCATATTTCTCTGTGGCATGTGACAAGGAGCCACGTATAAGCACAAGATTCCAAACACACATTGTGTATACAAACACACAAAGATACTTTTCCTCTCTCTTCCCTGTCTCACACAAAAGCATACCAAGGATGGAATCTCAGGAGTTATGGTGCATTTCTAAGTAGCTTTACTTGCTCTAATGTATTCAATCGCCTGGGCTGCATTCTGCCTGAAAGAGAGCAGGAATGAATCAGTATAAAGAGGCATTAAAACAGCCTGCCTGGTGTCTCTGCCTAATAGAATCACACAGTGAACTGCAGTGCTGAAAGCAAGAGTACAAAAACACTGAGCACATGACAGACCTAGAAGAGAGTTGGGGCTGACTTTTGGAGCTGTGTAGTGTAGCCACACAGACACCTGCCACAATCAGCATTAGGCTGGTTGGCCTGACAACCGAAGCTTTGATCTCACACGCATCACTTTTATACAAATACAAAGTGTGATCAAACAGCTCAGCCTCTGTGCCCGTAAAAAGCAAAAAGCATTGACGATGTGAAATTGGCCACTATTCCTACAAGGCTGTCCCTTTGTGAACTCCTGTTAGTGTTCCAGTCCTTCTGCTACATTTGGATCGCTCCCATTCTGACCACTTGTGCCTGCACAATTTTATATTTGAATTCACATATAAGAGTGAAAACATCAACTGCTTTTCCAAAATGGCCTTTTTTAATGTGGTGGTTTCACACTGATGCCAAGAGCTAGGTCTCAAGCTACAGCTCATTCATTGGAAAGCACCACAGTGTCCAAGGCCGAAAAAGTAAATCAGTTGCTGATGTCCTTTGACGCTCAGATTCAGTGCCCGTGGTCATAAACCAGCCTCTTTGTTTGAAAGTGATGGTTGAGCCTCCACCTGTTCCTCGCCTGTTTTGTTATTACTGGATTTGATTGCTCTCCACATTATCAAAGCTTGTTGCTGTAAATGTTAGTTCTGTTTCCTCGCTAATCAACGATCACAACTAATCTCATAGAGTGAAAGCAGAGACAGTGGCAGTTTGTCTAGCTCACAAATTTTTCCATCATGCTTGCAAGACTAGAGATTTATCTACAGTGCACATGCTTAACCAGAAAAAGGAGCTGGTCTCTCAGATTAATAAGATACAGCCAAACAAGACAGCTTTCCTCTAGAGACAATAGCCAATTACGGGCAAAAGATGACTTTCATATAAAGTACAGATGCAAACAGATCAGGAGATTTATTAAAAAAACGTTGTTTGAGATAAAAAAGGAGAGAAATTGCTTTCACTTTGGTAGATATTAATTTATAGATAAAATAGATTTTTTGGTCAAGCAAGGCAAGCACTGCTTGCCAATAAATTGTCAGTGGTTGGTTTTTTCTGCTTTTGAATAAGATACTGTAATAGGTAAATCAATATGAAATGCCTAGAATAGGTAATATATAATACATTTTGTGTTTCACCATCAAATGGCTATATAACATATTTTCCTCTAGCTGGCTCTATTAGGCAATCAAGTGTGGCTGTTTAGTAGAATCCTGTATTTTTATGAACTGCTTGTAATTTTTGTCCAAAATTAATGGTTGTAAGTTCAAGTGCGGGTTTGTGAGAACATGCTGATGTTCTGATCCATGAATATGCGTGAGGCAATACTGCATTAGTGGGCTAGAGCTTTTAAAGAGAAACTCATCATTACTGCAACAGGGCAAACTGTTCTGGTAGAAATTTGTACACAGATAAAACAATAAAGTAAAACATAAATTATTTTCTTAAATAACAATAATGCAAACCAAATATGAAGAAATAAAGCAAAAAATAGTACAGTCCGCTCTTTCACCTCCTCTCACCTCTTCATTTTTTCCCAGTGCACTCCACTGAGCTTTCATTACTCTTCTACACTCAATGTTCCTGTTCCTTCCTGGCCTCCTGCTGACCTATTAAATCTTTCGTCTTTTCTAATTTCATCTTTTTGTCCCTGTCCTCTATCGAGCAATCCTTGCTCCACCTTTCCACTTCCTTTTCTTCTTCCCCAGCAGTCCAGTCACATTTCACACTTTTGTCCTGTAACTACTACCATTCACCCCGCCTGCAGTCTTTCCTTTCTTTCTTCTCTGGTTCAAATCACTGGCTTTTCATTCCTGTATACATTCTGTCATCCTCAGGAGGGTTGTGACAGCTTCCTCTTTTATGTTTCCTTCAGACAGACTTATAGTTCAGAATTTACAAATATATCTGTTTTCAATTTAGTTCAGGATTTGACCCACACTGACTTGAAATGTTTGAACATTAGTTATGCAAAAAAGGTGTGGTGTATAGTAATATATGGTATATATTACAATATATAGTGCCAGTGAGTATTCACTGATGTGAAGCATCATCCCAGATCGGAGTTTTAATATTTTTAGTGATCAAAACATAGTCAGGAAAAAGACTGAGCAGGATAGAAATCACATATACCTATGCTGTGTTTGTCTTATTTATTATGATGTAGGGATGGAAATGTGCATCTAATATATGAATGAAATTATATTTATTGAAGTTTTTTAATGGTAGTGTTATTCAAGTGGAACAGTGGCAAAAAAAAAATCCCTTTAAGACTCTCTGCGTTGCCCTTTTACTCATCACAAGATCACCTACAGAGTGCATTTTTGATTCCAGAATGGACATAATTATCGCCATAAATCATTTCTGAATCCTGACCTGCCCACATATGCACTTGTGTGAGTGGGCACAAACACTGCTAAATAATGCACCCACGCCCACACACCCCTAGAGTTCATTCGAGTGCCCCCCACAGCTGTGCGTCGCCTCTTGAGTATCTTGCAGAATATTTTTAGCCATCTGTGTGAAACTGAAAAACACTGCCATGAGGACTGTTAAAAGTGCAGATGTCAAGACACATTTAAATGCAGTTGGGGCAAAGTTGTATTTGAGGACAGCACTGGAGGGAGTATTCTTAAAGCAACGAGAAGAGCAGTTCACAGAGCTTTCCGCCTGTGCTAACGAGACGATATGCTTTTCTCACTTCACCCACAACATGCTGTTTGTTCCCGACGTCAATCTAATCAGTCTAGAGGAGAGCAACATCATCGGAGAAAATCATCCTTGCTAATATTTATCTCTGAAACTGACGGCATTTGTGTCGACTGCTTCTGACACACTGGATTGGGGGTTGACTGTGCTATATTTTCTCACTTTACTGCTTGACTTAACACTACAGACAAAATTAACTAGCTTAGACGTTAAGAGGCAAGTTGAAGTCTGGACGAGCATAATACAGGTGACGTGCTGACAATACAAGGCTCAAACTGAAGCTCAAGCCAGAGCTCAGGCTGTCCAGTAGACTGCTTTAGTGTCAGCTCTGCTTTATTTGACACTGTGAGCTTTAGAGTGACAAGACAGGGCAAGAGTTGACAAGACATAAATCAAGTTTAAAACCCAAAATGTCACATATCTGGTATGCACCTGCTAAACCATCAAGGCTGTCACATTCTCTTTACCTTCTGCAAAGTCACTTTTCAACACAGTGACAGGATACCAGAGGGCTAGTCTGCTCCTACTCATAGATTTTATAAAGCAAATTTTGCCCTTGAAGAAAAATTTAAAGAAAGTTGTGTGGACAGAAAGATAAGAATCACGATACATGAGAAGACAAACCAATGCTTGACCTTCTTCGTGGTTTGCTCACAAGAAATGATCAAAGGTAATAATGTGAAGAAAAGGGAGCCCACCTATAAAGCCATACACAACGCCAAGGACTGTGAAGGTGATGACTCACCATTTTACAGGCAAAAAAGTTTAAATAGCACACACTCACACCTACACCTGGGAGGTGTTCAGTACAGCTGCAGCCTGATGACTGAACAGCCGACGACACTTCCATCATTAATCTTCAATCAAATCTTCCATCGGTGCAGAAGACTGAGCCACAGGCACCGGCACACCGAGTGGTATGTGCTCTGTGCTTTGTGCACCTAGTTGACAGAATCAAAAGTAAGTGACTAGAGAGTCAAAGTATATCTCAGCAACTTGCTTACAGTATATTTCACATTTGAGGGAAAGTTTCTTATTTCTTGCAACCAAAGAAGTCCTGGTATCACTTTAAATGTGCTGAAAAGTGGAGATGGTGACATCCTCTCTATTTTACAGGTGAGCTCACAGTAACAGTTTAGCTTTACTAAGTGGTGCAAGTTGTTTTTAGCTCAGAAGAACTTCCTTTGTTCTTCGACCGGACGACCCAATAGCGCCCTTCACTTCCTCTCTCTGAAGTCACGCTGTTACTTTTATCAATCCTGACACCAGGCCTGCCGAAAACTTTGTGGGGCCTCAGAGGGGAGTGAACAAAGAGGAAGTTCACAACGTCAACGTTTGATGGCAGCCAAAGGCAGTTAGGCAGCACGTAGCATCCATCTGCTTGGTAGGGGTGTTGATGGCTTTGGAAGGCTTTCATTTCTCACATTGCGTGAGAGTTATTTGGCACGAGTGCTGTGTAGATGGGCGTAAACTTGGAAAAAAAGGACACTGATGATTAGAAAAATAAAAAAACTCAAGTCCAAGCAAGCAGACAAAGAAAAAAAACTCTTCTGAGCTCAGTTATACGGATATTTTTAGCTAGATGTTAATTACAGTCTTTTCAATTGACTCTTTGTTCCAATTTAGACCGATGAGTTTGGAGGGAGAGAATTTTCAATCAACTCAAGTCTATGAAATATGAAAAGCTCTCCTCACTTCTGTGGCTTATATATCAGCCATAGGAAAGTTGTACTGTATAAGAAGTGTTATATATTTGAATATTATCTGTTTTCAATTTTTTTCATGTAAAAAAAGGACAGACAAAATTAGTCAAATGTTCAATGGCAATACTTACTGCATGTTTACAGCAGGGACGCAATGATTAACAACTGGCTGTTCCTACTTCATTTTTAATAACAAATACAAACACAGATGCACAAATCTCTGGTATTTGAAGGTCTGCTGTATCAGAAGAAATTGCAAAAGTTATGTTAGCTTCACTGCCATTTAGGAAATCAAAGTACCTGCCTCATAGAGTTCACAGTATGGATACACACTTTGGATCCACATTTAATGTGACTAAGCACATATGATTACAACAACATTTCAAGGACTTAAAAAGTAGCTATGAAACACCGGTTCACTTTGTGCTTACACATGCACTTCCATTGTGACCTTGGTAGATGTTGGTCTGACTGTCTTGACATTGACAAAACAAAAAGAAACACATTAACAGTTGTATTATGAAAAAATACATCAAAAGAAATGTTCGTTTGTAGTATCTGCTACTTAAAAATGGCTCTTCGCCAGTGTACGACAGTCCACTCTGGGTGGAATAGGTTTGTGCGCACACGTGTGTGTATATGTGCTGCCCCCCGGACAATGTGTGCGGTTACACCATCCTTCCAATAACCTCGAGATGTGTTTTGGAGAAAGAAACGAAGAGATGAAGGGAATAGGAAATGAGGAAGTGAATAACCTGCAAGACAGAGACATAGAGAGCATGGCTGTGATAGTGGGACCGAGTGAAAAAGACAGAGAAGGTTAGAGGAACATGGCCAAGAGGGATGAATACACAGAAAGGCAAAGAAATAGCTGAAAACTCAAAAAATTATTAAAAAAAAAAAAAAAGACTGACAAAGAGAGCGACAATGACACAGCCTGACAGGGGACGGTCTGCATGACACACAGCCACAAATGTCATTTCTAATATAAAAGTTGTTAGTGCATGTTCATAAACAGAAACATTTGGATCTGCACAGTCTGCCAACTTAAGGGCTGCACACAGAGGAAGGCACTAGCAGCGATGTGACGACCAGAGAGCATAGAATGTCAGGGACGTCTGCTAACTTGTAGCAATGGCAAAAAATAAATTAAAAAGTTACCCGTTTCTTAAGCTGAGAGTCTCTCCTTGTTACCAACTGTCAGCTGCAAAGTCCTACGTAGTAAGTCATCTGTTGTAAACATGTATCTGTATATCTAATGGGATCGTTCTGCTTCCAGATATAAATTCTTATATAAAACATGCTTGTCAGTGCCTTCTAAAGTAACCATAGAGGATTCTGATCTGTTACAGATCTGAGTTCATCACGCTTATCTTCAGTTCTACTACTTGGTTAAAGAGCAGAACTGATCTGATGTCGTGTAATTTAAAAAAACAGATGCATATTACATTCTATATTTAGTGTTGGGTGTAACACATTCAAAATGAATGTGTCACTGTATTTACTGTATGTACTGATTTTTTCAGTAGTGCCTTACGTGGTTACATATGTCACAAAGGTTCTTCAGTTATCTGCATACTGGGCAGATAGAAAAAAAAACATACTTTGTTTGTCCTGCACATTTGTGCTATGATCGTGGTTCGTATGCAGGTTGGAGGACATTGCTTTTATTATTACTGCATGAAAGGAAAAGAGCGTAATGGTAAAGTGCAAACTGCATCCAGGACCAAAACATCTGCATTATACTGCTAACACAAGTTTGGTTCTCAGCAAGTAATGTGCAAAAAGCATGCTAACACAAGGCTAGCCAAGAAGCCAGAATGATGCTAAAGCTGAATAAATGCTGAGTCCAGCCCACCAGCCGGAACTTGATCTTCAACAGGTAAAAAAGGCAGTGATCGGCAGTGACGAACAGTCTGTTTAGCCTTCATTTCCACCTCTGCATGGCTCTAATGTAGAATCACTGTTGCAATGGCTTTAAAGTTATTAATGTTCATTACAAAGATGCTGATGCATGTTAGTGAAACCAGTACATGACAAGGATCTTCAGCGTCAGACTCAGTTCATTCTTCTAATACTTTTTTCTGTTTTGTTTTAATGAAATTTTGTTGGTAACTCATTGGTCCAAACCTAATCTTTAAGAAAAACGAAAACATGACATCAGACTACAATATCTTTGTGGCCATGTTCAATCTAATCCTTCAAGTGTTTGCAGCTGCGATTCTTCCAAAACCTCTGCAAACATGGTTAATATGTCAAGACGACAAACTGGTCAATATTTTATGCAGTCAAACACTGCTGCTCATCTATGCCCATACTCGGCATTAGAAAAAGGCCCTTCAAATGACACAGGCAGAAGCACATTAAAATTTCACAGCGTTCATTTTCTACTGTAAACAGAAGACCCAGTGAACCACGAGCACCGAGGCAAGCACTAGCTCATCGGCCTGACACCTGTTTAATAATGCAGAATCAAATCATGTCTGTTTGGTAAAGGTGTATTTGTGCACATAGCTCCTGTTGGGTGGATGACTCTATGACTCTATGATGAACCACACACCAATGAGACACACTCTGCCTTTCTACAGCAACTTTCTGAGATTTCATCCAGTGTGCAGCAAAAACATTTCGATTCACCGACAGTCGAAGTGCAGCGGTGCAGCTCGCTTCCCAAGGTTACAGTACATGGGGTGCTAATGCATTACATCATTGCTACATATGCATATACTAACAAAACTCCAACCAAAACCAGTTTCTTAAAATTAGATACAGCACATATATGGGAACACACTACTCAGAAAGGAGGCGAGATGACACGTATCCACAGACAGTTTTAAAGGACTGGAGATGTACGGATAGTAAATGATCTGCAGTTTGTATCCTGTGACAAGTAAAGAGAGCCTGGCTTTTAACGTGTTTATCACAAAACAAATTCCAAAGGTAGCAGTCTGTAATCTTGGCAGACTTAAGGTACTAAAAGATCCAAAGTATAGAATGAAACACAGACAAACACCCATATACACATTTAAACACTTTCTCCCCTCGCCCCTCTCTTCCCCTTTTTCCCCTGAGCTGGAGTCTGTCAGGCTAAAAAGGATAAATCCCATCCTAACCTTTTCTCTGCCCTATTCCAACACTTATGTTTCAAATTAAGGGCTGGAGGACTTTCTTTTTCATTTACAGCATCAGCTTGTGCTCACATAACCACATAAGGTTCTGACACTGGCCCGAAGCTTTTATCTTTCACCAAAAGACCAGTGTGATATTATTAGCTTCTGCCTGCTGATAAGTTCAGTCAGTAGACAGAGTCCCCTTTTCATGGAGAACACTAACTGCTGTTTGGACAAGACAGTGTAAAATTGTAGTAAAATATAGATGAACAGATGCATTTTAGAGCCACAAAAATGTGTCTAAAACACAGTGTTTGAATGTTAACTTTAGTGCTGTCAAATCCAAAGACATGTAGCAGCTTGTAAAATGGATAAGAACAGCTCTCACTAAAAGGTTGTTACTTTGAAAGAAGAACAAATGAGTGCAAGCGACAGGAAAAAAGTAACTCATGTAAAAGGCTAACTGATAAAACTTCTTTAAGTAACACTGTTCACAATCCAGTGACCTGTGTGTGAAGGAGGTAAAAAAAATAACTGCTAAATAAAATAAATGTAGTTGTAATCAGTTACAGTTACTGTGGGAATAAAAGGAATTAAAATTCTGCTAATTACAAAAGTGTTGGTAGCCGGGAATCGGTCCGCCAGGACTTCCGCTCCTGGCTGCCGCCCGACTCACATTGCACCCGATCCCATCCTGCGGGTGGTGGGCCTGCAGGAAGATGGGCCCATGTCCCTTTTTCGGGCTGTGCCCGGCCGAGCCCCATGGACTAAGGCCCGGCCACCAGACGCTCGCCCTCGGGCACCCTCCCCGGGCCTGGCTCTAGGGCGGGGCCCTGGTAACCCTATCCCAGGCAGGGTGAACTGTTCCCTCGATGGTCTTTGCATAGGGGTCTTCTGAACCCTCAGTCTGTAAATCTGTAAGCCTGTTTACATGATCGTCTCACCTCTTGTCTTTTAGCATCCAGGCCGAGCAAGCTGACAAAGCAACTGATCTGCAACAGGAAATCAATAAAAACAGCCAAGCCAGCAAACATGGAGAACGTCCTGACTGCTGGCATGCTGGACAGCGCTCCTGAAAAAGGAAAAGATGATTTTATCGGCATGTGACTCACCAAGTTACCGGGACACATTTTGTGCCCATGGCAACAATTTGGATAAAAAAAATGAATAAAAATAATAACAATAGTAATAATAATAATAATAATAATAATAATTCTAGCCTTTAATGGCTTTAATAAGTTTAATGGAAATGAGAACTATCAGAATCAAGACTCAGACAATCAGCATTAGAGAGCCTTGGCATACAGTCAGAACAGTGAAATAAATACCACCCTTACTGCCAAGTGACTCAGTTGTTAGAGAAACAGTCCCATCAGAACAAACAACGTTACAGAGCATTTATTATACAACCGCTGTCGTATGAACACGACACGACTGTCAGGGTAGTTATTAATGATTAAAAAAAAGAGCATTTTGATGTGAGAGCTGTCTGTGTACCTGATGTAGTAATAAAGGAAAATGTAATAACTGATCTATTTTACCCAAGAAGAAGGCGACGGTCTCAGAGAAGGAGGACAGAAACAAGCTCGGGGCGATGTCTCCAAGAATACGACCGATCTGCTGGTGGATTTCTTCCTGCGGCATCCGTTCATCCCTCTGTTCCAAAATACAAATGAAGAACCAATTTAGCACATACAGCCGGTACAAAAGGGACCAATTTTTTTTATTTTTTTATTTACAGAACTATATTTCTATTCTTGGACTCTACTAAAGTAGCTTAAAATGCCATTTTAGCACCCCTTCTATTTAGACTACCCCATCTACTACCTCAGTTTCAAAGCCTTTGGCAAACATGGATTACTTGCACATAAGCTGACCTCATTATCTGAATCTTTCGTTAAGCTTATAAGAATATAAACAAAACCATGATAGAGAGACAGAAAAACTGAACAATAATCCATAATTAATATTAGTACCGGTAAAGATCTAGAGTGATACAAAATGATGTGGCAAACCACACTTGTTAATTATGTGTCAGCTTAATGGACTGGATTGAAAGAGCTTACCTGGTATGTCTGTACAATGATAAAGATGTTGTCCACTCCAACAGCCAGCACAAGGAAGGGAATGACCTCAATCACAATCAGCGTGAGCGGGACGCCACAGTAGCTGAAGATCCCCAGTGAGCAGGCCACAGAGCTCAGCACAATCAGGATACCTGCTATACCCAGGGAAATCTTAGAGTCCACCTGTAGGGGCAAAAGTATAAAAGGCCCATTGTGTGCACGTTTCATGTTCTGAGATCACAAACAGGAAAGAGGTGTTACACCGCATATATTGTCAAACTATTTCAGGCATGGATTATGTTCACTAAACATTAAAAGCACATGCATAGTAAAGAAAAAGTCTTCATTTTTACCATCACTCTTCTGAAGCTGTGGATGTGACCCAGGGCCAGGGAGATGTAGATGAACATGATGGCATAGCTGAGGACCACAGTGCTGATGTCACCGTTGCTCTCTCTGTTGATTTCATCTTCAATGCTCCTCTCTGCACTGAAAGCGATGGTCAGGTTGGGGTTGCTGAAGTTCTTCATAAATTTGATGAACCTGAAACGGAAAAAGAACCCTGATGATCACGTACGAGCAGCGCCTTGAGCTACCGCGAACTTATCGATCGGTCGTTGTCTCACTCGTTTTCCCACGCCCGAGCTTTCTCCAGTCTGACGGTGTCATTCAAATAGTTGTTGATGGGAAAGGTGATCACGAGAGCGGTGGCGTTGTTGTAATTTGTGCCTGTAGTGGGAAAAGAAGGAAAACAAAAAAAAAGACGCATGAACCACTTAAAATGCTTCTCTTTTATCAATCATAATTATTAGGATAATTGAACTGACAGTTATTGTTTAATGTTCCTTTTAAAAAAGAGTACAGATTAAAATGGCAGAGGAACAAATGGCTTCTAAATTAGATCGTCACAGCTGGCTGAAGACAGAAATGGGAAGTTGTTCTTATTTTTGTTTTAGGTTTCATTTGGATGCAACATTTCAGATCTAGTAAAGCTTCATATTGTTGCTACAAGTACTTCGTCATTCGTTTTTCATTTCCTAAATGTATTATGTTTAAGTTCTAATGATTTCAAACTATATTATAATAAATGCAATACCAGGGTTTATTCTGAATAAACACCACTCTTCTATAATAATCCAGCACTGTATTATTATCATCATTTTTTTTTTATTTGGCTATTTATAGAAATAAATTTATAAGACTTAAATTTAAACATGTATTATTTTGCCATTTGATATTTCCTGCTATTAATTTCCACAAATTTATTTCTGTATGTTTTTTCTTATTTTCTTGTTTTTATTTTGTAATGCATTTCTCCTTTGATGCATTTAATGGCACATTATTATTTTTTATTTCTAATTAGAGTTTTGGCACTTTAGGCTTGCCATACACTGCTACAAATGGAACGTTTATATGTAGAGTACAACAAGTGATCAAAGACCAAAGTGTTTCTTTCAGTGCAGTAAAACTCAATAAAAATATAATATGAGAAGCTGTAAACCAATTATGTAACTGCTGTAGAACAACTTTTAACACACAAAGCTGTGCCATTTAAGCCCCATGCTCTGAGGATTCAAGTTGTAAATGCTCCCAATTCACCAAATAAATAAAAAGAAAAAAGTTGTCTAGTGTCAAACTGAAGTCATCATGTGACAATATGGAAGACTATACTTCACAACTCACCATCGTATCCCCCCAGTGCAAGCCAAGGGAAGACAGGGCCACCGAAGGTGCCTAAACAAGGATCATGGAGCATAGTGGTGTCGTTGAGGGAAGCCGGTGCACTGCAGAAGCAAAAAGTAAATAATTAGGTTAAAGACAACCATCAGTAAGGGATTGCAGAAATCTGCGTCAGATAAAAATCTATTGCACATGACAGCTAATGAGGAAGTTTGAGTGTACTATTTTAAGACGACGCTTTTTTTAAGTGACCTCAGCTGCACAAAGTAGATTCTTGTGAACTGCAGGCGTCATTTTTTGACTGACTGTTTCTTTGCTTTGAGCTCCCCCCCCCCCCCTTTTTTTTTAACTT
>VUQR01011264.1:20480-42891 GCA_015108515.1 Hemichromis elongatus
GGTTGAAGTCCACCCCCCCCCCCCCCCCGAAAACAGCTGCAGATGAGACCTGCAAAGCATCACAAACGTCTTCACACAGCATTTACCCATCATGCACGTGCAATTAACCCTCAAGGCCTATTAAGTACCAGAACAACCCTGCTTAACCTTGAAGTGTGTCATTGGATGTGGAGAGATTTATACAATCTACATATATTGTGTTAGAAGCTAACAAAGTCCATTACCTGTAGCACCACACTCCCAGAAGAACTCCAAAAAAGATGAGCAGGAAGGCCATGTAAGAGAGCCACATGATAACAGCCATGGCATCGATACCAAGGATGGTCCATGGAGGCGGGAGCGGAGGAGGTTCGGGTTTCGGGCCGCAGGACTTAGTGCAGTCCTGACAGGAGCAGGGACCTGAACCATCGTCCAGGGTTTCGTTACAGGCGTATGTGTTGTTGTTCATGGGAGTGTAACCAGCCACCGGGACATCTAGAGTAAAAACATTACACATCATCGGACAATGGAGGTTTTAGACGCATAAAAATACTCAAGCTCAGAAAACTACTGCTTTTGAGAAAAAGAAAAAAAAAAAAAAAAGTACTTGGAAAAATACCGACCTGTGAATATCGGATCGATGGGAAAAGGCGTCTGTCCGTTCTTGGTACTGAACATGTACTGGATCCAGTTGGTAGCATTGCATTCTTTTGCAGTCTTGCCACACAGAATAGATAACGCCTTCACGTTGCTAGATGGTGCCTGGACATCCTTGCATGCATTGTACATGGCTGGCAGAAGTCAAATGACATCATTTATTAAAAAAAAAGGCCAAAAGCCAAAAAAAATAGGTGGTATATACAAGTCAACTCAAAATTTAAATGTTATAATTATTGTTATAATTATTAGTCACCAACATTTACACAAGACTTTATATAGAATTGATAAAGCTCCCGACTATTACAACACTCGCAATTCTGGCTGAAAACTCACCGTTAGAAAATGTTTGTCCGACATAGTATTGCAATTCTCTTACGTCTTTGTCAACAATACTGGTGACGTTCATAAACTGACTCTGGTGGGGACTGCACGTCAGCTCACAGAAGAGGTTCATGAGATTGTAAAAACACGCCGGGCACCTGCAGGCAGACGCACAGTCAGGCATAAACAAGGGAACAGATTTGCTGCTATAACTCACAAAATAATAGAACAAGTTTAAAGTGTAAAGGTCTGTGTAAGTGTCTTGGTGAAAACATAAGTGTGCTGACATAAAATGAAATTCATTTGGCCTTTGAGCGGTCAAACCAATTAACTGGAAAATGCAACGCTGACACTGTCAATATGCTTGTGTTTGCCACTGCAGAGTTTATAATCAGAAATTCAAAAACAAAAAAACAAACAAACAAAAAAAAAGGGAACAATGATGCCCAGACAAGGAGGTCATGTGCTCTGGCAGTTTATTATATAACATCTCTGCATACCGAGACAGGAACTGAAGTGGCAGCTGGAGACTTCCTTTGAGGGTTCGCAACTGGTCAACGTTGCAGCAGAGACTTTTGTTTCCATAGTCCAATCCAGGACAGAGCTCCTTCATATGCAAACACAAAAACAATGATGACAATTTATAATATGATTTTTCTAAGAGGAAATCTGTGGGGTGTTTTAGGTATTAAAAATGTGAGCAATAAGAGGAGACAAAGGACCGAAGGGCTGTACATACGGTGAGAAGCTCATAACCATCAGGTTGTAGTGGCTTAGGTGGACCGGTGTAGTTGCAGTTGTACTTTTTTCCAGGGACTGTGGAGTTACCGCACTCACCGTACCACACGCAGTGCTGGGCCGCAACATGAGACTTGTAAAAGAAGAAAATCAGAGGTTATTTATGTAGCAATAAAAGAGACGGCTGCAGTTTATGCTGGGTTCTGCTGCACAGTCCAGTAAAAAGCATGTTTTTTGTTTTTTAAAACTCATGTGACTCAGCTTCAATTTTCACCAAGTGAGGATATGGTCAAAGCAAAGAGACACATTTAGTTTCTCTAAAGGCTACAGCAGACCATATGACTTTGTAGACCAATGACCTGACTTCCTTTAGATACATTTCCATCAAGACTTTCAGAGTGAGTCCGCTTTAAGGCCCACAGAGATTTAAAAAAAGAAAAAGAAATCAGATCAGTGATGATTTTTAACAGGGCCAGCAGTTAGAAATGTTAGTACTTACACAGTTATTTTTTTATGATGCGTCTCGCTTACTCTCAATTTTTTTCTTTAATGTCTAATATTCACACACACACACACACACTTAACCTGTGGTTCAGTATTGTCCCCAGGCTGGGGCTAACTGGGAAATCAATCTGCTGACCTACCTTTGATCCACTGCAGATGTGGGTGGCCTGTACGAGCGTTCAAATGTGTGTGAAAAGAGACCACCCCTTAATAGAGTCACATTTATGTGCTCTTGTATTTGTGTTTGAGAGTAATAAGAGTTCATCGGTACGTCACTGCAGATTCTCACTTCCCTTGCACAAAAGCAAAGAGTGGCCACATTTCTCTCTCTCCCTTCCTCTCCTGTCATCCCTCCAAGAGGGTGAAGAACTGAAGCGAATAGAAGGAGGTTTCCTTGCTTTCACTACTCTCTTTCAACTTTTCTCCCAGCAGACTGTTTGACTTTGTTAAATGTCATCAGCATCCAAATGTATTAAATCCTCTTAAGCAGTTTCAGAGTTAAATATCAAACCAGGTCTCATTTCCTGTGTTTCTAGTACCTTGTGCTTTGTATGTCTGAAAATAGTCCCCTCACTTCTGCAAAAATGTTTCCTTTTCATCTGTTATTTTAAAGAACACCCTTTGAAAAGCAGACAGACACATTATTTGAACCTCTCAGTTTTTGTTTTCCAATTAGTAAACTATGGGAAGATAATCTTACATAAAGATTTAAAACTAAACATTTTTTTCTGTTTATTCAGCATCAGTTCGCTCACATGCTATTTTCTGTTCCGATGAGTAACTTAGGGAAGTCGATTCACTTACTCCACAAACCTTATGGGAAAGCCTGTCACACTTTGTCCTACTTGTGTCTTGTGGTGCAAAGAAGACACTATTCATTAGGATATCACCAAAAACTGAAAGTTCAGCCACGGCTAGTGTCCAAACTCTGCATCTATCAAATTTGAGGCTCGTTAATTCAGGGTAAAAAGCAGAACTCCCACTGGCGAATATTCAGAGAAATTCACCTCAAACTAGGAGCCATGCAAGCTCAGAGGCTTCGCCAAAATACTTTCAGCTTCATCCACAGCAGCCACAAATCAATACTCTTTTACTGATTTTGACATTCCTGCTGCTTCTGTCAGGGTATCTTATCCTACAACGGTAATGATTAATCAGATTCCGATGTTTTAGCAGGATTTCCAAATAGTGCAGTCAGTGGCCTGACCCAATTACATCATGAGGAGGAGAGCAAACAGTGACAGTCAGGAGCTGGGAGGCTGAGCATTATCTACATCTGATTAAATCACAGACAAAAATGTTTTTTGTCTGCTTTGATCAAAAGTCTCTTAAAGTTATCTGAAATAATTTTATGGGGATTTCTTAAGGAGATGAAGTAATTTAAAAGTTCATCAATACATGCACACAAAACTGTGCTTATTATGTGAATTATTGTTAATCTAAAAATAAACCCCTATGAGTTTCTATATTATCTCTTTGCACTGTTTATTAACCAGCTCCGCGGTACTACATCAGCTACACGACGTGTAACTCAAATACCCGATGCATCTAAATAGAAAGCAAAATTTTCAATACAGCTATTCTTGTTAAGTAGCTAGCTAGCTTTTAAATCGCAGGTTTTGTTCACCCGTTGTCAGGCTTAAGATTTTAGCGACATTAATCATAGCTGTGATGACACTTCGGGAGCCATTAGTCAGCACACGCATCTGGTTTCGACACTCGCTGAACCTACAACTTGTACTCGCACCGCCGGTCTCATCTTAGTCGGCCACAAAGCAGCAGTATTAACTACAGCTATATGTTCAAACCGACAGTAAGCCAATTATCGGCTAATGCTGTATTCAATATATATAAAAAAAATAGGGCGAGCAATTTTAATAGCTCAACTCAGCCTAAATCTGCGTTTCCCTCGACAACCGATAAACAAATACTAGCAACGCCTCAGCTGAGTCATTAAACAGTCACGAGAGTTGTGACGTTAATTCAAACTTACCGATTTAAAATAACCCTCGGCCAGGAATATAACGAAGAACAGCAGACTTAAAAAGCTTCTCCTTGTCCTGAGCCCCATCTCGGTGCCTGAATCGATCAAAATGAAGTGAATTCCTAGGTAAAGTTTGACATGTCCTCGACACCGTCTTCCTCGTCTTCTTCCTCTCACTATTTATTTGGGGCGGAGATAAATATTATTCCGATTGCTGCCCCCTGGCGACGATGATGGTACACTGCACTGCGAACGCCACGAAAAGGAACTTCCCCATTTAATTTAATAATCCCAATTACTTATTTTTTATTGTCTTTAAGTGAATTCACATGATTAAACTATGGATCAGAGGGTGCTTAAGTCAGATATATTTGGGTTGTAGTGACAGACATTTGCTTGCTACAGCTTACACCATAAATTATTTACCTTATTTAAGATGATAGAGACATTTAGCTTATTTAACCATAGCTTATAAGGGGAAACTATACATACCTTATATTAAAATCTAACATTTTTTCACATCGATAAAACATATCATACACTAGTCAATCATCTGTATCAGTTTACCACTCATAGCCTGATCCTGACCTATGTCATAAATATGACCATTAAAAATGTGACTGTACTTTATGTGAATATGTGTGCCAAGAGTTTGTTTGGTCCAAGAAATTGTTCCAAATTTCATGTGGCATTCTTTGACCTTCTTTTTCCCAACTATTTTTAAACTGCTAACCAGGAAGTGAGCATTTCTAGTATATTCAGATACCACAAACCACGTTTTCTTTTATAAGGAAGAAATTCTGCATTCCTTTGAAACACGTTTGAATATTTTACCAAAATGGGACTGAGTTTGAGCTCACGTGTCACCTAAATAGCTTAACATTACTGTTATAATTATATATTCTGGAAATGCCCAAAGACAGGACATTTAATTCATGAAAGCAGAGGACACACCACATTTACCCTAAAGCCAACTGATTTAATTTACCTTCAGTCCTGCAGTGATGTTAGTGGCTCTCTGCAGTCACAAATCTAATTTAAATAATTCTTTCCTGCAGGCTGACATTTTAATTTGGAGTGTTTCTGCCCAGAACCAAGCAGCCTTTACCTTATCTCATGTCCTGGTACTGCAAGAAACCTTTTGTGTGTGTGTGTTTTTTTTGTAATGACTCTGTTACTCTTCACATTCCTACTTTTTGAGGTCCGCCAGAACTCGTCTGCTAGGACAGAAAAAAAAGTGCATGAGCAACATATAAACCTGTCATTTGTTGTTGTTTGCTGATTGAATGTTTTAGTCAGTGCACACAGATAAAATTCAATCAAGCGCATATCATTAGCTTTAAGTCATGCCACTCAAACGGATCAGGATGTCAAATCTTGACGTCCTGATCTCTTTAAAAGTGTGAGAGAAAAACACCTTAATGCATCGTTGTTTCACTAAAACAGAAACAGGAAAGCATTCAGGCTGAGCAGAAATAACAACAAACAGGAGGCATGTCCATAGAAAATAAGATTTATTCATTTATACTTTTGAATGAAATAATCACAATTCAGGAATAGGTGCATATTCACAAGTGATATGACAAAATTGTGTACTGAGTATAAATTATAAGTGACTATGCCGATTTACATTACAGCATAGACATTGTTACCTGTACATGTACCTGTGTAAAATCTGCAAAGGTAGGTTTACAGGCTGCTACAAAACTATATTCCCTTAAAACTAGGAATAAATATTTGCGAGGTTTAATGCTACTGCAGGACTAAAAAAAGGCTTCAAAGCTAGGAGCAGATTCATAGATGCATCGTCAACACTTTGTGTGAAACAACAAGAAACCAGCCAAAGGAACGGGGGGAACTTGAAACCACAAAAAAGGGTTCTGGTGAACAGCGGTGAATAGACCGCGGGCGTCACAAACACTCTTTATTTCTGACATTGAAACAGTCTCTAAAATATGTCCCGGGGAAGTGCAACTACTGCTATAGTTCAAACAAGTTACTCAAACGGCCTAAGACAGGTCAACCAGCATTCTAACCATGGCACAAACTAGACAAAAGTACTATATATCTAGATCACAACTGGAGCTGCTCTATCTATGATGCCGTTTTTTTGCTTGTTGTTGCTGAGAAACACTCAGTCATGAGGGCTACAAATGACTTCCTTAACACTCAGACTTTAGTATGACACACTGATAAAAAAAACCCTCAGACTATCTCGCTTTGTGGGTCTCCACAAATATGCTTCATGTTACAAGAACGCTGCCGATTCTGAGCTCAAAAACACAGCAGGACGAACTGGACCGTTTTCTGTATTTACCGTTACATTCTCCTCATAGTTACGACGGGGAAAAACAAGAAGCTCAGCTCTCTTGTTCTATGCCAGGTGACGCGACATGCTTTTTTTTAATACATAGAGAATTAATTTAGAAAATAAAGATCACACATTAAAATGACAATTCACTAGAGTTCCCCTTTATGCCGACTGTACATTCCCGACTTTGCAAGGTATCTGACTCATCCTCCAGAAGGGGTGCCAAAGGAATTCTGGGGAATCTCTTTAAAATAAAAAAAACAAACAACTTCCTTTAATCTTTTTGACTTCACCACATAGAAATGGCCTTTTACCAGCGAGTTTACAATGCATGTACCTCAAGTTATGTTTTTGAGTTTAGCTGGCAGCTTCGGCCTCCTTAAAACATTTGGGGGAGTTTACATGCTTTTAATAGCATTCCTCCACCAACACATTTGGATCACAAAATCTTTTGTGCAAAGTATCTACACATTTCTACTTCTCACATTTTCAGAAGAGAGTTTCCCTTCCTGTCAGGAGGTACGTCACAAAGGTGGAGTCTATCTGGTCTCTTAAAGTCAGCTGAGACATGCAAAACAACTTTTGTCGTTCTCATTGGTTGTTTGGAGGTGGTGTGAAAAAAAACATCTTTGGAATGAGACTGGTTTAACTTGAAGGCATGCCAACATTGGTGCTCAAACTGTCAGCTGACTTCATAAGATAGGACAGACTAGGGTGGTACCACTCAGCTATCCAGCCAAGATACTAAAGACAACGCCTTTCATTAAAGGAAAAGAAAATAGTCTCTTATTTCTTGTCACATTCCACTGAGTCAGTCTGGGCCCAGGTACTCTGTGTTCTCTGCTGCTGGTATGTGTCCATTGGTGTGGGTTTTGAAGGTGGGAGTGAAATCCTGTTGGTAGTCTGGGTTGTCTATGCTGTGCTGAGGCAGATATGTCACAATGCTGTGGACCGTGCCATTTGACGTGAGCGGGAGGACGGCCGGGGACAGAATCTCATTGAGATATTCGGGTCCGGCGGCCCCGTTCTTAAAGTAGTTCAGGTACTCTGTCTCCGTATGGTCTGAGGAGATGGTGGGAAGAAGGGTGCGAGGTGGACCGGGATGCTGGTAGATGGGATTCACCACATCTGAGATGGGAGTCTGGTTTATGTAGCCTGCAAGAAAGCCATTTACGTTAACGATGGCACCAAACAATTTCTCTTTAGGTCAGGCCATAGAAAAAAAGTAATGATCATAACAGGAGCACTGCATGTTTTTGGGTATTTATTTAATTGGACTAACTGACGATTTAAACATGGCATGAATGAAGGCTAAAAGATGAAATGCAGCAGAGACCCCCTGTTTCATTCCCCATGAGCTGAAACCATCAGTGCAGATCTTTTAACTAGTGCCTAAAAGATGCATGTGCTGGAAGACAAATGATGATTCTGAATATGAAATGTTACAAATCTAACAGGAAGTGCAGAAAGGTATTAATAAGACTCATTTTATCCAACAAAGAAAGTCTTCCTTTTCTTTTTCTGCCTCTATCTCACATTGTCCCTATGATCCTCATCATCACCAACCCTCTCTCCGTGTCCTCCTTCATTACATCCATGGCAGCTCTATCTCCCATATCCTTTTCCAGTATATCCACTATCCCTCCTCTGCACATGTCCAAACCACCTCAGCCCTGCCTCTCTAGCTTCGTCTCCAAGTCTGAGCTCTCCCCCTGATGTACTCATTTCTAATCCTGTCCATTCTTTTCACTCCCGATGAAAATATTCAACTCTGCCACCTCTAGCTCCACCTCCCTTTTTTTTGTCAGTGCCATCGCCTTGAAACCATACATCACAGCAGGTCTCAACATCCTTTAAACCTTCTCCTTCACACTGCTATCCTTATCTCACAAATCACCCCCGACACTTGTCTCCACTCACTCCACCTTGCCAGTACTCTCTCGTGCACTGTCTAATCTTTGTATGGTTGACCCCATATTTAAAGTCAGCCACCTTCACTACTATACTTCTCAAATTATGCCTGCTTCACCTGCCTCCCTCTAATCTCCAAAGAAATATGAATAGGTGTGGCATGTCAAGGTTGATTAGCATAAAAGACACATATGCAAAAGCCTTAACGTCTAAAAAAAGAAGTGGTCAAATCACAGTACAAATGGTAATAATAGTTGCTTATAAATGCTAATGCGTAATTGCTAAGCATTTCCTATTTTAAATCCCCGACTAGAGTTTCTTAGGTCTTAGATCTGAGTGGTAATGCTACTGTAACTAGTAACCAATAGAAGCATTATAAGAACAGGGCAGCAATGCAGTTCTTGGCCACTAGATGTCCTCCTTCCTCACTTAATCACACTAAGGAGGCAGAGGCAAGCCCTGCTGAGATTTCTCTTGAACTGAATTAAAAAGTAATGGCAGTAAGTCAAAGGTTACTTACCTGGAGCGGGCTGGAAGGCCTCGTCGAGAAATTTGTCTGTGGGGTCTGGAATATATCGCAGGACCATACTTCCATCTCTGCTTGGGAGTCCGTTCTATAACAAAGAGCAGAGGTTTTCAGGGCTGTGGCACTCCCTGTGAAAAAATTGAGGCCAGCACAAAGAGAAAAATCCTTTTCTCTACAGGTATAATGAGGGTTTAATGCATTCTTACCAGTAAGCCAGTTCTGCTGTGGCACGTCCCGATGCTGCTGTTGAGGCTCTGAAAAATAGGTAGGGCAAACTTTTTGTTAATCATCAAATGATGATCCCACATCAAATGCGAACCAGGAAATTGTGTTTTATGAAGCCATAAAATAAAATAAATACTCCTCTATAAATCACAAAGCAGCCACTGCGTGAAGAGGAAGGTTTAACATTTTATTAAGCAGGCGTAAATCACCGTACAAAGGCCGCCTGCTTTGTTTAGTTTCTGATTTTGGAAAATCATTTTTTAATCTCTTGGTTTGGTTGATTTTAATCTCATTTCCATTATTTTACAGTGTGGTTTTTTTTGACACAGGGATGGCAAGTTCCCTCTGAACTGTGACATGAAAGTGTTTTTATGGTACCTGAGAAGTTTAAGCTGCCATTCTTAGTACAAGCTGATAGGGATGAAAATAAAAGTTCGCCATGCAGATTCATATGCATTCAGACAATCTGACAAGCTTTGCTGTGTCAAAGTCAAAGGGCTGTGAGTGGCGTAAAACCATGAAAAACGGGAAAAGAGGGAAAACAGGGTGACAGCTGTGGCAATGCAATTACTTTCAACAAGAAAAGGAAATTAAATACGCTGAAGCACTGACCATGTGTAAAAAAAACAAAGAAAAAAAAAAAAAGCCCTTACTGGTCCAAGTCCCAACAGCGATATTACAAAAACAGACCTATTCTGAAGTTTTATTGGACAGAAATAAAAAACAACAAAGGGAAAAAAAGGCGCCTGTAAAGGTAATCAAACCTGAAACCTCATATGGGCTAACCAGGCTGTCAGTGGCCGGCATTAATCCCAGGTAAAAGAGCCAGACCTACGCATGGCCTTCACTGAACCTGCAGTAGAAGAGTTCTCCTTATTCCACTTTCATCAATCACAGGACAACTGGGAGGAAACGTGGGAGAGGCGCTGATTAAGGAGGGCGAGTGGGTGGCAGTCACGACAGGACAGGTAAACAGAAGCAAGCCCGCTGGGGTCAAAAGCAGCCTTTTCCCCAATTCAAGCCAGTAAAATTAGTTAAATTCTGTCTAAACACCTCCGGTAGGCTGAGTTTAGCAGCTGCAGATCTGTTTTTGCTCATTAAAGGCAAAACCAATTGTTTTCAGCACAGTAGAAGAAAAAAAAATTCTGTGTTTATTTCCATCCAGACTCACAGGGTTATGATTTATGCAGAAATCTCATTGCCCCAAAACACAGTTAACACAGCACAATTCAATTTTCAAACAGTTGACTGCCTGTTGGTAAAGAGTTCACAGCTAAAGCCGTGTGAACCAAGGTCAGTGTGAGTAAATCTGGTGTGGGTGTGTGTCTGTGGTAAATGCACCATTACACGGCTCATTAGGGGCCTTACAGCTCACAGCATAAAATACAGTGACAATATTTTAGATGTGGATCCCGTATTTGTGTAAAAATCTCTTAAAATTAGAAGTGAATGTGCTGAGACAGGTCAGCAGTTCAACAATTTGCTTCAGCCTTGTGCTGATAGAGGGACATATATAGAGGTTATATTGTAAGTATATAACGGCCCTTTGTGTATCTACGGTATTTGTTTATTCGTTGAAGGTTAAATTAAGGTACTATGCAAAGATCTGAGCAAGCCCTTTTTGGGTCAAAAAGTAAAGAGTTGTAATTAATATACTGACACATGTTCAAACATACATGGCAAAAACAGAGTCTTTATCATTCTCATGAGGTTGAAAGTCAAAATTTTGTATGACCACCTTTATTCTTCAACACAGCCTGAATTCTTGGAGGCAGTTTTCTTTTCATTTCTTTAAGTAGACTTCAGGAGTAGTTCTCCAGGTTTCTTGAAGGACATTCAAAGCTCTTCTTTGGATTTTTGCTGCCACTTTGTTCTGTTCTCTGTCAAGATGATCCCACACTGCTTCAATAATGCTGACGTTCGGGCTCTGGGGAGGCCCATCCATGACTTATTAGTGTGTTTTTCTAACCATGTATGTTTTTACTGCATTATCAGCGTTTTTTGGATCATTGTCATGATGATGAATAAAGTGTTGCCAGTCAGAAACTTTCCAAATCTAATCGCACTTTTCTGGGTTTATAACTGCATCAATTTTGACAAGATCCACAACGCCACTGGTTGAAATTCAGCCACAAACCATGACAGAGCCTCCATCGTTTACTGCAGCTCACTCAATCTTCCTATTTCCTTTCTTAAAAACTGGCAGTAGATACTAAAAAGCCAGAAGCATCTCTCAGATCCTGGACTTTTCAGACACTGTTCGTCAGATGTGGACTAACTGCTTGAAGGTGCAATTTAAAATACGTTTTTTTCCTAAGTTGTCTGTTATGTGTAGACAACACTGTCTCTCCCCCTGAGTTAGGTGCCTTTTAATGTTTGAATGACACATTATTAAGTATTAAGTGGCCTAAAAAGAACAGTGGTTCCCAAAGTGGGGGGGGCGCGTCCCCTAGGAGGGGCACAGAGCCATTGCAGAGGAGAGTCGGCAAAAAAAGTTTGGGAACCACTGCCTTAGAAATTGGTCAGGTACGAGGGCTGGACTGAAAACGAGTGAAAAAGCAGCCAGTGAAACACGTACCAAATGCTTCAGAGTCTGGAGAACTATTGCTCAAGATCACTTACAAAATTACAAGACAGTCTGACTTCTTGGAAGGAAAATGTGATGAAATGAAAGATTGCTCAAGACTTTTGCACAGTACTTCAGTTCCTAGTATTCAGAGCAGCATTGACTTCAGGCTTTTGATTACTAGGCGCACACGGCACAGTTTGTGTGATGTTCACAAGAACAATAGAGTGAGTTTCTGGTGAACCGCGTCACCTTGTGGGTGTAGGAGTAGTCACTACTCACTGTGACACAAACGCAAGTTTTGCTGATTTCGTTTCTCGTAATTACATCATTTTTGATTTCACTTTCACTTGAGCTGCACTAGTTAAGGGGCCAGCACGGTCTCCAAGACTTTTACTCTTACATGCCTGACATGACAAAGCAAAAAAGCTTCACGCCATTTCTTTATTTTTTATTTCTAAAGTGTAAGGATTGCATGATTTATGTGTTTTCTCTAAAATCCTAATTACCTGAAACCACACGGTCAGATTTGATTTTGCATTTATATAAAGGGGCTTACTGTTGAGTGAATCAGTGGGGTACGGGAGGTACTCGGGCTGCTGAAGAAGCCACGCTGTGGCACCAGATATTCATCAGCATCCACAGCATCCTCCATGTCCTCCCCGCTGATCAGGCTGCGGTAGAACTTAGTGTCGGAAGGACTCGGTAGGTGCATGCGGTCATCCCCCTAAAATCAAAGAGTTTACCTTTGTTTGTTGTACTTAACAAACCGCTGCAGCTTATCATCAGATATCTGTATATTTAAGCAATTTTAAAGAAAAAAGTGGCTTAAAATTATACCTGGATGACAAGATAACGGGATGGATCCCGAGCCATCTTTGTAAACTCAGCTATGAGTTCTCGGAAACGAGGCCGGCTGTCTGCATCAATCATCCAACCTGCACACACGCATCAGCAGAGATCATCAGGGTGGGTTGACTCAGTACATGAAACTTTAAATTTGTGAGTGCCTTAGCAGACATCTATAAAAACAGTGTGTCAGCAGGAAGCAGAAGTGGGAAAGTGGGATATAAAGACAAAACTAGAAAGCACAAAACTCTTTAGAGCCTGAACCATGAAATGACTGCCATAAAAACTTCTTTTGAAAAACAACAACAAAGAAAAGACATTCATTTGCTACCTGCTATTTGCTACATCACATTGATGATGTACGAGTCTCGCGTATCAATTATGATACTCTAGGCCAGGGGTGGCCAACTCCAGGCCTCGAGGGCCGGTGTCCTGCAGGTTTTAGATATCACCCTGGGTCATCACACCTGAATCACATGATTAGTTCATTACCAGGCTTCTGGAGAACCGAAAGACATGTTGAGAAGGTAATTTAGCCATATTAATCAGCTGTGTTGATTTAAATCACATCTAAAACCTGCAGGACACCGGCCCTCGAGCCCTGGAGTTCCCCCATGTCTGCTCTAGGCTTTATGTGGTTAAAATATAAATAACTGCTTGCCAAAGTGCATTTTGTCTTAAAAACAATTTAAAAAAATGGGGATGTACCTAATTACTTTTTCTTCCTGATTCATTTGCTGTTAACTGTATTGTGTAACTCATTGTTCTATAAAACTGGAGAAAACTGAGAATAAATATCTCCCCATAAAGTAATGGATGTACACGGGTTTTGTTCATGAGCTTACATTTCACCATGATCATGTAGACGTCTATGGTGCAGATTGGTGGCTGAGGCAGACGTTCTCCCTTCTCCAGTATCCCGGCTATTTCACTGGCTGGAATCCCATCGTATGGTTTGGTCCCAAATGTCATCAGCTCCCAAACTGTTACACCTACAGCACAGAGAGGAGGACAGATGGTAAATGTCAGTTTGATGAGCTGTCACGGACTTTGTTTTGCTCCCAATAAAAAAAAATAAAAAAAATAAAAAAAGGGAAGAAATGAGAGTGACAGGATGTACGGTTCCCAAGTATTGCACAGTATCAAAATAGCTATGTTGACAAATTGGCTCTGCATGCATGAGTGGGAGTGAGCAGGATGTCTCTCTGTGTTGAAGGAACTGAAGAAGGGAAAAGGAGGAAAGGAAGCCCGTCACTTCTGCTAGGGTCTGCTGATGCTTTTGCCATACTGAGCGGAAGGCATGATCAAACCCTTTGGGGGAAAAAAAGATTTGGAAACTGGCCCACAATAAAAGCTGTACTGTGTTTGGTTTCTATGCATGTGTGTTGTAAGCATTTGTGCATGCTCCTCTGTGTGCGTGTGCGTGCGCTCCTGGGCTGCTAGAACTGTTTATGTGGGCTGAGGCAGCAATCTCTTCTGACGTGAAATTGTCCATCCGAGACTGCCAGCATGTAGGTGTGCGCTACCTGTGTCCTAAAATCGCAGATGCTAACGAGATGTTCTCCCTTTTCACTCCCTGTTTGATGAGCTTTATTGGGTCCAAAAACAACACGCTATCCGAAGCTTCAAAACAACTGTCCGCTCTCTGCCTCGCTTTCTGTTAAAACACTTTATTTAGCGATGAATAAATATTGCTCCAGTGAGAATGTCCTCAATGCTCAGGAGTACGGAGGGCCAGCTGCTTTACTTATCGGAAGTTACACAAGCATTCGGGCTCAATCTGGGACAGTGCAAGTGAGGTTTTCTTTTCTTGTGACTCACCATAACTCCAAACGTCACTCTGGTGCGTGTAAGTTCTGTTCAGGATCGACTCAAGAGCCATCCACTTTATTGGCACCTGTGGGAATAATTATAATTGTAGTGTAATTAAAAAGAATGCAAAACCTGTGTGCACTTATACTAATTGACAAATTACCCACTAACTATCATTTTGCATGTGCATGTATGAATGAAATAAATGTGACACTACAGCGTAACAGTTAGTTTATTTTTTGGCATCACTCTGCATCAAGTATATCCAGAGATATTTTTAAAGACACCTTAAAATGCTGCAGCTCTTTATAATTCTGAAATTGGTTAATGTCTTTGGCCATTTCATTAGAGTTTAGGATGCAAGTTTACTGCCACCTAATGGTGGGAAATACAAAAGTCTCTTTTTATTTCTAAAGCAATGACCAAAACAGACTTTAGTTATACAAAGGCCATCACACAAACCTCATGGCAGTTTTTCTGCATAAGCCAATGATATTTTTTATTGCTCTACACAAAAGAGTATCTGATGTTTACTGATTCATCTGGATTTGTCCAGATGTTTTTTAAAAACCTGTTTTTTTCACACCTGCACATTTGGGGTTGACAGGCAACACAGAGAGATGTCTGAGCTGAATTTGTATTATATTATTTCTCCTAATTACACCTGATACAACATGCACTGCTCACTCCGTAGTTACAGGCACAAAAAACAAACAGCACAGCATTTGTTTGAGTAAGGAGTCCTTCAGTTTCACAAAGGAAACAAAAGATAAAAAATGGCTTTTCATTTGTCATTTCTCACTGAATGTATTTCACTGGCAGACGCTATTTCTATACAACACCACTTGCATGAGATAAGATCTAGAACAAATCAAAGTATAAAAATATATCTTCTATGCAGTCGAGACGAGTGATCTACAGGAAGTGGTCTCTTAGTTGGCAACCGGCTATAAATTCATTAAACAAGATCATGTTCATATTTAGGCCCATTTGTGTGCAACAACAACTCCATCTATCAGTTTTCTTCCACTTATCCAATTCAGGGTTGTGAGGGGGCTGGAACGTACACTCTAGACAGGCCACCAGTCTAATGCAGGACTAACACAAAGAGACAGGAAACCATTCGCGCTCACATTCACTCTAAGGTCAATTTAGAATTGCCAATTAGCCCAAAGCCATCAGTGTCTTTGGACTGTGGGAGGAAGCCGAGTGGATTCTAAACCAGGCATCTCCTGCTGTGATGCAACAGCGCTCACAACAACTGACTACTAAATAAAAAAAAAAAACATCTTTTCTAAACATCTTAGTCATCTTGGAAAAAGATAGTTTTTGTTACTCCAACCCACCTTTCCTCCGTCTGCATGGTACTCTTTCTCATCTGCATTTAGCAGCTTGGCCAAACCAAAGTCTGTGATCTTGACATGTTGAGGAGTCTTCACCAGGACGTTTCTGGCTGCCAAGTCACGATGCACTAAGTGGCGCTCCTCCAGGTAGTTCATACCCTTTTGTCAAACAAATGACGAAATGCAGATTACGTAAGAGCCGTGCTTTCACTGGCTCACTGATATTGTTGGAGACATGAAAACACCGCTTGTTCAGATAAAATGAAAAACATCTAAAAAATTAAATTTGTCACAACAGACTTATCACGATAAGTTGATTACTCAGATAAAAGAAACGGTATCTCTTGTCTGCTGTTCTTTACAAAACCTCTAAAAACAAAAACGCTGGCGACTTCACTCGCTTTGCAAATCTAAGTTTAAGCTTGTGTTCTTAAACTGCACACCCACTAAGACGTAAATCCCCCAAAAAGCATGCAATTAATATTATTTTCATTGACAATAAAAACAATAAAATCATTACATTTATATATTCATTAGCTAATACAGAGCTACAGGTCCAACCTAAACAACAGATTACTCAACTGTAACTTGATACCTTTATGAACTTTCCCTCTTACCTTGGCTATCTGCACACACCAGTTGAGCAGGTATTGGGAGCCAATATTGTCCTTGTTCTCTTTGACATAATCCAGCAGGCAGCCATAAGGCATGAGCTGCGTTATGAGCTGCACCGTGGAGGTGAGGCAGATGCCCAGCAGACGACACACGTGGGGGTGGTCCACACTGGCCATCACATAAGCTTCCTGTAAGGTGACATAAATGATTTACATGATTTACAATTCAAAATGAACTTTATTTCTCTTCTTTATGTATTAGCCTTCTGCGAGGAAACCCAGGGATGGAAGCCATTGAGGAAATCTATGGCATGCCAACATCGGATTGATGTAAGAGTTTTAAAAGAAAACACAGGGTAAACCCATAACCACGTGTTTAGGACAGCCTGTCACCTGAGCTTTTAGATCACAGGAATTACTTTTATGTGTGTTTACTTTTATTTTTTGCAAACTTTTTCCACATTTTGTAAGTAAGTAAAGAAAAGCATAGGTCCCCTTCAAGGTACAAAAGCAAGAAAATCCATTTTTTATTATCCAAAGGACCTGTGGCCTTTTCCTTACCATGTAAATACTGGTAGAGATAGCCTTGTGAATGATAAACAAGACATTTTTTGAGGTACCTGGTGTCAGGCGATATGTTTCTTAGGAGCAGTAATACAGAACCAACAGCTGTGTATTTTACTGCTTGACAGTGGAGATTATCAAAAGAGACAAACTACTTTAGGAATTTAAAAAATGGGGATAAGGAAACCACTACAAGCAGTAATTCAAACTGAACTTTATCTAGTTTCCTATCATGAAAGCATAAATACATGCAAAATATTTTCTACATTCCTAATATGATATCAGTGTTGCTCAATAAATTCTCAGGTTGTGGCTACACAATTCAGACAGCCTGATAAAAACAAGGTTTCCAACCAAGCTCTCCCTTAAAATACTAGACTGCCCTTAAGTCACGAAGCTGAGAGGACATTTGTGTCCACCACAGTGAGCGGATGTGCAGTGACTGAGCAGCAGAACCACAAAATCATAGGATCTGAGATGCACATTTGTCTGCGTGCATAATGCATTTAACACAGGCTGCTTTCTTGGCACTGCATCAGCATTGCATTCCTTTCCAGAACACCTCAGCCTTGGATTACACCAACGCCCACACGCTGCCTTTCCATGAATTAATCCCATCAGCAGTCCCACAAGACAGATGCCATGTAAACAGACACGTACTCCATTACAAGGAAAACTAGTGGCCATTAGCTAGATTACAGAACACATTAGTGGAAATTTGACAACCACCATTCAACAACTGTCACTCCTCAGGCTGATGTAGGTTTGATTCAAAATATTGTAATAATTCCTTAAAAAATGTTCGAAACATTTGTAACTTTTATAATTAATACTTTCATTTCCAGCCCTTAACAGAAGGAGGCAGGCAGGGAAATGAAACAAGCTGTTGTGTTCAGCTCCAATTTAGTATTACAGTAAGTAAGTACAGAGGCCAAAAATGAACACATAAAATGAGTGAACCTACATCCAAGATCTCCTTGTTTGCTTTTGGCGACGTGGCCTCTCTCAAAACCTTGATGGCGACCGGGATTTTCACGTCCTCCCCCTCCGGGACCCACAGACCCTGCATGGACACAAGCATTTTATTTTATGTGCTGCAATTAGACCTGAATCATCAAACGAGCGCACAAGCATATGTGTAAATGTTAGCATACACTGTGCAGTACAAGTACAAATATTGACATGCATGTGCAAGCCAAAGCTACACCTGCTCTCAAACATACAGTAAACAGTGCATTTGTATTCTGTTTGCAGCTCATTCTTTGCAAAGCTGTCCACACTACGAAGGTCAAAAAGTGTATAACAGGCAGAAATACAAAAGCATCGAGCTGACCTACAGTCTCTCCCTCTCTCTGGAGAGTTACGCTAACCTAAAACCGAACCCTAAAATAAATGGTTAACCTTGAGAAGACCAGTGTTTTGTCCCCACAGGGAAGGAGAGTTTTCAGAATGCCACTGGACAAACCCAAATTAACGCACGAACACTGAAAGTGAGAGTGAAGTCACCCGTGCATGATCTGGCTAGTGGAAAATGTGCTTTTATAACAAAAAAATTGTAGCAGATTAGTGAAAACGCTGACGGTGTGTTGGTTCTGGCTCTGAGAGAACCCCAGATTCAGTAAAGCTCAGCACTGGGGTCTAATTATAACAAAAAAAGAAACAACTCCGGGGTGTGGGTCTTTTTTTTTTTTTTTTACCTTGTAAACTGTACCGAAAGCTCCTGATCCCAGCACCTTGATTTTCTTAAACTCGGGTTCCTTCAGGATCCGCAGCAGAGCCTGGTTTGGTGCCTCTCCACTTGGAGTCAGGGGTTCGACCAACTACAGAGAGGAAATCACAGTCTTTCATATCGTCTCAGCTGTAAATGAACGCTGACATTTCCTTCATCACCTTAATGCACTCCTCTAAGCGCGGACGACTCAGCTTACCCCTTTCTCTTGGAGCAGTCTACGCATGGTCCTCTTCTTCTTGATATGGCGTCGGCGGAGCAACACAAAAACAGACAGGCCTGCGATAACAGCTGCCAGCAGCCCACCGACAACACCAGCCGCGACCATGGAAAGACCAGGGGGGCTGAGAAACAGCGGGGGTTGTCAAACAGAGTGTGTTTGTGATTTTCAGCAGAAAGCAGAAATGAGAATACCATATCCACCTCAGGCAAATTTCACTTATCCCTAAGAAGTGGTGATCTGTGTTTGCTCTACTTACTCACCTTTTACTATGGCAGCCTTCAAGACCAGGTCCAACGCACCTTTAAACAAATGAGTGCAAAGAGTCTAACGTAACTGACAAAATCAACAGGGAGGCATTGTTTTCCTATTAAAAAAACATGTTGCAACCAATCAGAAACCAATACTGTTGCCACTCTTATGCTTCCCAGCATGCTTGATTTCATTTCTGCCACATGAACCACCAAAATCCTCTGAAAATGCTTACATGACTAAATATTTTCAATCAATTCATCAGTCACTGGGGTCAACCGGGGACTGTTTATTTCCACACAGTCCGGTGGTTTATTTATAAAACAGCTAAACCCAGTTGTAGGAACACATATCCTATTCTTATTCGTAACAGTCACTGAGGCTCACTAACACAGCAGCTTTCAGTGGTTTAAAGGTATCTCAGTTGACTTCCCGAGTTACTCATCGGGCTTAACCCTGATCCTCTGTCATTGTGAAAACTGCGTCTGCTTTTAGTTCTGCTGGTGCTATTATTTCTTTGTTTTCAAATGTACTACAGTCTTGCAAAAACAGCATACAGTAATCTGAAAAAGAAAGATTTTCACAGGAATCTAATGTGACCTGCTCAAGGAATTCAGCTAATCAAAAGCACTTTAATTTATCACCACGAAGTGTGAGAATCTCTGGAGCATTCAGGTGTGTGTTAACAAAAATGCCACAATCTTCCCAGGATTGGACACCAGCAAACTCACTCCAAGGTCAGAGAAACTGGAAAAAACCCACAAGCTACATCTCAGACTCTGTAGGCCTGTAGCTAGTTCATAAGGTCCAGAGGACTTGTGTACCTCACTCCCTGCCAATTAGCCCATCTATTTGCCATGAGGGCCTTGATGCGATCGGGTGGTCTCCGTCTCCCACCAGACAGAAAAACCTTTATATGGAAAACTCATATGAGGCATTTATTCTTATGTTTAATACGATTTACTATGAGATAAATAAGACATGAGATAAATTTCCTGAGGTGTATATATACTTATATGTATATACACTCCTTAAGTAATGGTTGTGGCATAAATGTGAATAACTCTTTGCACACAAAATGCTTCTAACTGAAGTAGGTCAAAGGTCAACTTGGATATACGTGTAAAATACTCAACACCTGGGCACCTTGCAGTTTTTGATAAACTCCTCTGAATGCACGTATTTTAAAAGCATGAAAGTATTTTAGAGTCAAATGTGTGGACATCTGTCTGACAACTAAAGCTTGACTGAAGGTGCAACAGGACAACGATCCAAGCGCAGCAACAAACAAACAAACAAAGAATCAAAGTGCTGCAATGACCCAGTCAAAGTCAAAATGAATAAAATGCTGGGACCTTAAGAGAAAATCTCAATGAACTGAAGCAGCAAAATTCCTACAGTCTTGAATAACAACATGTCTCTTGGGGTGTCTGATTTTAATCAGAGGACCGAGAACCGCCTCAGTGGACGCTTCAAGCCTGGGGGACATTTCTGCATCAGTGTTACGACAGACAAATTTGCAAAACAGAGAAAATGCTGTGCCTGTTCTCAGGTCAGCTGAGCAGTTTTTTTACCCCTGAGTGCAGTTTTTGTGGCATAGCTGGCACACTTTCTGCTCATCTGCGTATTTCCACACTAGCGTGTCGTCCTCCCCCGGCACGCCTTGGGGACAGCGGGACACGCAGAACAGTCCATCCTTAAAGTTGGCACATTTAGTGCAGTTAGCAGACCCCTGAAAGTGAAAAAAAGAAAAAGATAAAGATTCATTATGTTTACGACTCTATTGAGAGCAGTTATAAATATTTGGTAGACTACACTGTCTCATAGTAATAATTTCTCAAAGCAAATGTTTGGCAAATACGACCCGTGCAGTCAAGTTCCATGTTTCTTTTCTTCTTCTTTTTTTTTTTAGTTCAGGCAAGTGAAAAGACAATTCAATGCACTGATCCTGTCTGAATAAAATAACAGTAATTAACTATGTTCCCCCAAATTTGCCTCCCGCTCTCTCTCTTTGTCAGGTTGTGCTTCTGTTTTTGATAATTGGCTGTTTTATTTCCCAGTTATCCAAGTAAAAGAAGAAGAAAACAACCAGATAGCACATCTTGTGGCTGCGCTGCATTACAGCCGATCAAAGCTGCTGCTGACTGACAAATCCGCAGAACTAACGCGTCTGGATTGGATTTCATGCTGCGCAAATGTTAATCTCTTCTAAGCAATGCTCACAGAACTGTTTAACACAACTGTGAAGTGTTTTGTTTTGTAATATTAGTTTAGCTGCTGATGGTAAACATACAGGCGCACTGCAGGTTGCGGTCCCGTTCATGGGCTGACACTCGGGGTGGCACTTGATGCAGGTTTTATTCACAGCTGTCTCGCGCGGCTCTCTGCAAAAAAGAAACAAATAAATAAACAATAACAAAGTATGACACACCTAGTCTGAAACTGTTACATGTCGGGGTTTTTTTGGGGTTTTTTTAGCTTTAAGCACGTCGAGATTCTTTGTCTGAGTAAGGTCTCCAAAGATAAACAGATGTGAGCGACTGTGCCGTTTTGCCTCCAGTGTTTGTCCTAAATCCACTGGAGACTGAACTCTAAAATGCTTCGGATCATATCTGCTTTGCTTTTTCTGTCAATTAATCCTCAGGCTCGTCTAGCGTCAAAGTCTTGGAAATAAAAAAGCATGGAGACCTGTTGTGTTTTAAACTTGTTTGATTTTCAAAGCTTAATAAAGGCAGTGCCTCCCTCACCCCTCCAGGATGTTGCAGGAGTCGACGCAGCTCCCGTCACGCTTGTAGTCGCGGCACGAAAGGCACATTCTGGGGCCTGGACCCCAGCAGCCATCCGCGGTGCACTTCCTGTCGCAAGTGTCGTTCCTCAGAGCTGAAACCCAAACACACAATCTCAGCAAGAGATCTTTCACTGCACAATTATCAAATTTTGAAATTAGGCTCCTGTAATTAAATCTTGCTGGTGCAGCACATAATCAAAAGTAACAACAACAGCAGAGATGGGACTGAAGCCGGTGTGAGACAAACAAAATTTACCACAGGTGGTAGCGTTGGCATTGCCCTCTATATTAACACTTTGGTGTGGTGATTTGAAAAGCTTCTGCCAGTGCTTTGCATCGGTGTAACAGAGTTTAGAGTTCTTAGAGACAAACACATCTCCGTCACTGATTTCTCTGAGGGACCTCAAGCCCAGGTAGGTGATATGGAGCCCAGACACAGCCAAACTGTGGCTTCCGCTACAGAATGGGAAACAAGAACAAAATGAGAAGAAGAAGAAGAAAAGAGAAAACATTGT
>VUQR01011265.1:21155-33258 GCA_015108515.1 Hemichromis elongatus
AAAAACACAGTATAGACCCTAAGTAGAGACGATGATGTGAATATTCACACTAAGAAGTCATGACATGTTGCACAGTTATTTTTGAACACCCAAGGCGATTGTGTCCTTACCCTGGAACATCTGTCCACAAAGAAAAAAGGTGAAAAGATTTCATTTCCTCTTTCTTTAAAGGGAAAATGTGTCTGCATCTCCAGAATCTCTTACAGGAACAGATTCCTTACACCAAGGTGTGTTCCCTTCACTTCCTTCCCCTGTTTCTCACCAGTTCATCAGTTTTAAAGTTTAAATTTTAGCATTAGTGGTCTTAGAGCTTAAGTTTTGGTGGTCTCGGTAAAAAAACATCTGGCTGACTGTGTCAGGTCCCATCTTAAGCTGACACAAAGGCCTAAAGTTTGTTCAGGATTGTAAGTAGTATTTTCAATGAACTGCTTTTATTCTGTGATTCTTTAGCTAGAAACTCAATGAGAGTAATCCTCACTCACTGGTGTTCAATGGTGATCCTGGCCATTTAGAGGTATGTGTCAATTTGTTGAGCAGAGATGGTTGTGCCACTTGTCAGGTAAAATATTCCAGTTTGTCCAATTTGTTAGATGTAAGAAATGGGTCAAAAAAAGGGAAAGACGTACATCCTTACGGCGATTGTTCAGTCCTACAGTCTTGTTTGTTTCCAGCAACAGCACTGTTGTGTCAGACCACGCCAAGTCTTTTCAAATCTGCTGCTTCAGAGATGACGAACTTGGTGGCAAACTTGGAAAATCTGTGTGGCGACTATAACGTAGTCAGGATCAGATAAAGCAGAGATGGATTTCTACCGTGGATGCTTTGTCATCCTGATGCTTTGTACTGTGTTGTGTCAGGTAAGGTGTCATGTAACACACCACCTGGGAGCATATTGGCTGCTGACAGATTATGGTTAAACAATTATGTTTAACAGACATGCAAAGTGCTCCTAAGGACATTCAAGGGATACAAACAGTGACACACTTTGAGGGTTAATGACCAGGAGCCCCGACTTTGCATCCTGTTGGGACCTTTGTGTTCTGCACTTTGTTTATTGTATTTTTTGTCTCTAGCTTTTCACTTTCATGTCTTTGAGTTCTTGCTGGTTAGTTTTACCCACTAAAGGCTACTTGCTTGCATCTCCCTTCCCATTATAGCCATGATGCCCAGTCTGTGACACTTAGTATAACCAGCTAACATCTTTAAATAAAAATCAAACCAATTGTATGTATTGGTTTGAAACAATTTATGCCTCAGTCAGCCCTCAAACCTCTAAGTCTAAATGTTTTCTTGCATTTTTAATCAGCACACATTTGAGCAGACTGATGACTAATCATGTTCAAGGTCACAAAATACTATTGGAAGATTTGTGATGATGGACAGAGAGAAACTTAAAAATAATAAACAAGTGGTGAATAGATCACAAACTACCACGAGACAGTTGATGATATAGTGCAGGGAAAACTGTGTTAATGGTTAAAATATGCCCTTAACAACAGTAACCCTGCTCACTGACAAATGAGGCGGTGTTAGCAGTGACTGAATACTCGACACAGTCACAACTGATGTCTCTGCTATTTTATACTTTACGATACACAGAGTTTTACAAAAGCTTTAATAAAGAAATCTGTGCATCTTAGAGCGATATTAAACATCGGTTAGCACGCCTAGCACTCTGTGTCGCATATGTGAAGAATACATTTCTTTGAATCAGTGTGCTAATAATATGACTGTGATCATGCTAGCATGCAGACACATCGACTGATCACTGACCCTGTAGTGTGGATCTATACCGTCTTAAATAAAATCAGAGGCATAAAAGTTCACCAGCATTTTATGTCCCAACACTGATGAATGACAACCCTGCGTCTGCTGGGAGCCACCACACACCACCAGACCTGATTTCACAGGTTTGGTCATCATTCAAAGGCCAGGATTCCATATTAGCCTCAACCTTAAGTAACATATGTATTCATAAGTTTGGGAAACTTGCCGAAGTTACACACATGGACAGAGCGTCTGAAACACCAAATGCAAAGAGAGGCAAATGGTGCTGTGCGAGATATACTGCAACATAATTTAGTAAATGAACTCTCGGTGAACAGCGAACTGCCACCAAATTACACAGCTGGGCTCATGCCTTCTCCCAAACGCCTTACTCCTAGCTGCCAACCAAAGAAAAATAATACATTAAAAATTTATTTAAAAATTCATTAAATTATCCAAACTCTGGCGACATGGGGCTGCTCCATGTGTGAGTGCACTGTTTGCAGCAGATATTAGCCAGGGAATCTGATAATATACAATCCTGCATGAAACACTATTGCACTTCAGCAATTTTTTCATCAGCATAATAAATATACACTGCTCAATTAAAATTCACACCGATAATATCTGTTCTTCTTCCAAATTGTGCTGCTCCTCTTGCCTGTGCAGGCAGGCTGTATTTTCTACATTCATATGGTGGCGTTTCTGTTCCCTCCTACTCTTTGAGACCTCGCTCTGCTCCCACAGCTTGTCGCCATAAAAACAGATGGCTCTCCTGCAGACTAGCATCCCTACTGCTTCTGCAGAGGATCGTAAATTGAGCCGCAGTGGATACAACACCGTTTCATCAGGGCCACAATATCTTGTCATGCGAGCAGACCGTGGAGCTGAATAACAATACAACACAATGTCAGGCAATGACAGACACTTCTCCAGGGACTAGTCGTGTAACCCAGGAGGTAGAGAGTGTGTTTATGTGAGTGTGTGGAGGGAAAAGTGTTTCACTGTCAGAGGAAAAGCTGTGAGAGGCATAAACGGAAGGAGAGTTAACAACAAATGTTGATCTTGGTCTTTTTATACAAAATACTATACTACTGAAGGTAAATGGTAATTAAAGCAAAGGAATAAAGAAGCAATCCACCTGTGTGCTATACTGCATAATACCTCTGTAAAAATCAATAAAGACACCAGATCTGAGCAGAATTCAGATGTTTAGTTTATTATGTTAAATATATTTGACACTGTCAGTAAAAATGTGGCTCCTTCTGGGAGCTCTGACAGTGGAACTGTTTGGGGGCAAACTGCACTGACAACTATATGGCATTTTATGCAGACTAGTTTAAACTACATACAACTTAGCTGATCATTGTCTGACAGAACACAATCCACAGTTCCCTGGATAATCATTTGTGGCAGTCATAATATGTTATTCATGTTATATGCATGCAGAGAAAAGCATTGTGACTAATGTGCATGCAGCCTTGAGAAATAACATGTTTTCTTCCTCACAGCTGCAAAGAGCATTTTAATGAACCTTATAAAACCTGTCAGACTGTTGCTTTGCAGATGGTCTTTAACAACTTCAGCCAGTTTATTGCTGTAGTTTTTGTATCGCTGCTACACCGCATGTGAGAAGTTGACTGGAAAGTGGCCTCCAGCTGCAAACCCTGAACGCTGAAGCAATGGGAAAGTGTGGGATGACAAAAGCCACAACGTGGCCGCAGGTAAAAAGCAGACAGCGCCAACCAAAGACAACAAGGTTTCAGATCTAAGTGATGAAGATTGTAAAAATCAGCATTGGGTGTGGGAAGTGTACCCGTGTGCAGGGATTACAGCTCCAGCAAATATTTAACACAAATATAAAAATAATAATAATAATCTTAACCAAAATGGTAAATAAACTGATTCTTATATAGTGCTTTTCTATACAACGCTCTATACAACATGCCACATTTACCCAATCCCTTTCTTCTGTGCTTTTCAGTGGTTCCTTGCTAACATTCACACTCTGACGGATGCATCGGAGGGAAACTCGGGGTTAGTATCATGCCCAATGATACTCAGCATGCAGACTGGGGGAGCCAGGGATTAAACCACTAACCGTCCGATCAGTAGATGACCTGCTCTGCGTCCTGAGCTACAGACACCCAAATGACAAAGGTGGCAAAAAAACCCACATTGATTTTAACACTTACAGAAGAGTGTAGGGTCCAGTCACTCATGCATCTAAGGGTTGAATTTGATGCCAGTGTGTCATGCATCTGCATGGACTCTCTCACTACTGCTGTAACCTAGTTGCTCAACACTGTGAATGACAACACCCGCACAAAAAGTAATGGCATTTGTGTCTGGTCAATTATTTCTCTGTTGTAACAATGCTTCTTAGTAAAAAAAACAAAAAACAAACACTTTATACCATTGGGAAGTCTTCCTCTTAGTGCCACATGTGTAAGGAAATTGCTTTGCCCTTACCACTGTGGGTTGCATTTGCAAACCAGGCTCAATATAACGGAGGATGCCAGAGACAGGTGGCAAAGTGGGCGTCCCAAGAAGACGACACCGCAGCAGGACTGCTTCCTCACCCTGTCTGCACTCAGGAACCGTAGGCATACAGATTTGCAGTCATGTGTGCAGGACTGACTCCACAGCCTATCTCCAGTGTCACATCATGACTGCCCTTCACTATCAAAATCTCAAATTTACACAAAAATGCAGAATTCAAGGGACACATAAGTGGGATGATTTCTTATTTATTTCTGTGACATGAATTGCTGAGACTAACGCGTTCATTTACTAACACGGGTGAAGATTCTTCCTGCCGTGTTTACCTCTGCACCAGAAGTCACACATAGGCAGCAGCAAGCCTTCCGCATCTAAGCTAACACGGTTCGACAAGTATTCAGCAATCACTTCCTTTTCCTCGCAGAGGAGCTGTAATGTGTTTTGAAGGCTGTGAGTAAACTGATGGGATCATATCAAAGGCACAAAGCTGCTGGAAAGAAGCCTGTGAGCGAAACAAAGGCCCTCTGGCCCCCGAAGAAGCAAAGCTGCAGTGCTGTGACAACCCGGAGAAGGACAAGTCAAAATGAATTCGCCTCTCTTTGATTGACCCGCTGCAGAACTTGTCAGAGCTTGGCAACTGCAACCTTAAGACAGCATGGATCAGACACGACTGAGAAAAAGACATCTAATCATTCGCTAAAAGAAGAAAGGAATATGGAAAAATGTGCAAGACGGAGAAAAGATGGTTTGATTTATGAAGCTTGATGGAGCTTATCAGTCGCAGGCAAACAGTGAGGAGACATCAAGTTGACAAAGTAAAATTCAAACTGGGAGTCTTGTTGGAGCAAATTGACAGTTAATTCCCGTAAGCTCTGGAGAATGAACATTTGGGACGGCGTGAAAAATCTCAAAGATGCTGAACTTGTTTCAACACTGTGAGGCGAGTGCTGTTGTAAACTGGAGCTACAGACATGCCACCAAACCGAGCTGAACTGAATCAAAATCATCAATGAGGTCGTTGGATGATGGAAAGGTGACAAGGTGACAACAACAACACACTTTCATTTGTAAAAGCTGAAAACAAAAAAACAGAACGAACTAATGACATCAGTGACCGCTCAGCTCCATCCAAGTGGTCCAGCAACTAGAAATGAATGAAATCACTACTGTAGCACTGTGTGGTAGCAACAGTGTCAGGATTCAGCAGGGTGAAGGACACACGAAGTGTAAAGGAAAGTGGAAATCACTAAAAAGCACACGTGGACGGGTTTTCTTTGGCTATGTATTTATTGTCATGAATAGCCGTGTGACGAAGGCAGGACCCAAACGCAGACTCGCTGAGGCAAAAATGAACTCAAAAATGCAGCTTTACTACTGAACGTCTGAAATACAAAACTAACTAAACGGGAATGCACATGAAACCAAACAGGCAGGACAAACGGAGGACTTAAATACACAAGGAAACACAAGCGAACAGGAAACACACGGGAACATAGCTGAGACAAATTAGACACAACGAGACAGAGGAAGCAAAACGAAACACGCTGAACATGGAACGTGAGACGCGCAAAATAAAAGGAACATAGCGAGAAGAAGAGTGTTACAATAGGACATGAAAGACGGAAAGACCGGGGAGACAAGGTGGAACACAAGTAGAGGAACACGAGAACAGGCAAGGGAGACGAAACAGAGACCTCTAAGAAGGAGAGGGAGTGGGGAACAAGGGCGAGGGAGAACAAGGAACCGAGCACAAGAGGGACATGATGGGCTGGGGAAACACGGGCTACACACGATAGACGGGGAACATGGAATGAAACACACACAGAGAGGGACACAGAGGACAGGAAACAGAAGACACATGAGTTAAATAGGACAACCTAGGCTCACTAACAAAATTAACTTAAACATAAACCATAATGTAAAAATGACATCAGCATCATACAAAAAACTCAAAACGCTGGGTCAAAAGACCCAGGGCCATGACACTTACAGTAGGAGCCACTGTGGAGGACATGTAAGGCAGGAAGTGTAGATCATGTATAGTATGCGTCCAGCGATGCATCATGTCTTTCCGCTCTTCCTCTTGCCCCAGTCTCTGTTTTGCATGTGTCTGATCATATTTCATGTCCCTCCCTTAATAAGATGGTCCTTGTAATCCCATCGGGCCCTCCCTCACCTCCCATCCCTTCTCCTGTCGCAGCAATGCACCGGATTGATCAGGGCAGATCCATACAATTATCCAGGTGTCAAAGCTTTTAAGTTAGTGTCCTTCATGTCCACTAATGCTGACTCAGTGAGCACTCTGCCTTCAGCCGCACTGATGACAAACCAGCCAGTGAGGCCATTTTTCCCCTCAGCTTAACAGTTTCCTTTTTACTGATTTATTTCTCAGCTGGATTATTATTTTAGCATCTTCGAATATTTTCATCTGAAGAAGTTGATCTTAGTTCATCTACAATGAAGTTCTGGCTGAGGGAGACCGTGGCGACTGTCAGGTCAAAGGTCACAGGCCAAAATACTTTAAATTCTCACCAGTTTAACATTTTTACTTCCATTTACTCTGCATTATTTTTGATAAAACTCTGTGCTTTCATGGGCATTTCAGATGCTCCAGAAAAAAATGAGTATTTGTGTGCCGTCAGTCAGAGGTGAAGAATGACACAGTGTCACATGACACACTTCAAGGATTACATTTGAGGTAATGTGTTAATTTATCCCATAAACCTTAACGGACATGGACGCAGCAATCACTCTGCAAAAAATAGCATTTCCTAAATTATAATATAGTTATATAGTTTTGAAGGGATTCTTTGGCATTTTGTGAAATATTTGTATAGACTTATATGAATTCTTTTTTTCTTAATATTTTATCTGTATATGAAACCATTGCTTCCAGCTGGCTAACAAAGGTGACTTGGCTGTAACAACAGCAACAAAAGTGCCAAGCAGCCCCAAAACGTACAAATCTCAAGCTATAGCTTGACTGTTTATAGCAACACAAGATTAAAGCAAGAAATGCAACGCTGTGATCCTGGGTACATGTGCATGGCTTCTCTCACTTCAGAAAGCAGAGTTTCTAGGCACAGCTGGAGGTGGAGATGTTGGCTTCATCCAGCGATGACCTTGACCTCACACCGGGGTGGTTTGCAGTCCAGTGGCTGGAATGTGAAAGGTTGGAGTGTCTGCTGGAAGTTGGGGAGAGTTTGCTGCCCCCGGTGGAGGAGTTTAAGTACTTCGGAGTCTTGTTCAAATGCGAAGGTGAGGCAGCAGATTGAGAAACACATACTGCTCTGGTCTGAAGAGAGGCTAAGAATGAAAATGAAGCTGTTGATGTACATTCCTCCTTTCACCTGGGCATGAGCTCTGAGCAGTACCAGAAGACCACAGATGAAGGACTGAAGCTTCCACCGAAGGGTGCTGAGGCTCAGCATTAGAGCTAGACGTAGGTGCTTGGTCTGAGTCAAGCTGCTGCTCATCCACATCAAGAGGAGCCAGTGGAGGTGGTTTATCTGACCAGGATGCTTCCAGGTGAGGTGCTCCAGGCAGAAATTACACCTCCCAGAGGAGCTGGAGGAGGTCTCTGCTTCCTCCGGGACCTGGACCTAAATATTGATTTGATTAAACAGGTTTTTAGTGAAAAGAAGGCATCACGGCCTTTAAAGTTCCAAACACACAAAAAATAGTCCAAGAAAAGGCCGTGGGTGGCAACGGGAGGTTTGTTTTAAAATTATATGGTGTTTATTTCGTGGAAAAGTATAAACAAAAATCAACCAAATAATTTCTTACAACATAAAATTAAACGAACGTTAACGTAATCTGCTTTAACAAGTTCAAAAGGTGGTCTGAACCATTTTAAACCCTCCGGGCTCCCCACCTGGTGTTTGGCAAACATTTCCACCACACTCCTCCAGGGGGCTCCTATTCCTTAATTAATGGGAGGGTCCAAAAGTTATTAAACCAATCACGTTTTTGAAAACTTCTCCCAAAGTAAAATTAATTCCAAATTTACATAACAAAAACTAGTTGAGCATATTCTTAAAATTTTAAAGAAAAAAACTAAAATGAATACAAATTGTTTCATAACATTCAACAAAACTGGCCACAACAGAAGGCAATAAATGTTCTTTTTGTTAAGCAACCCAAAAGCCCATAACCAATGATATTTCTATCAATACTATTGATTACAATAGCTTCCCACCAGCTGACTGCAATTAAAAATCTTTAAACAGCAAGCCAGAAACGACTCGGTGTAAATGTTTATCGTAATCCTTTCACGCGCTTCAAGTTTTTAGCTCTAGTTCACAAAGGATTACACCGTCCGAGGCACATATGAGACGCGTTCGTGACTATGGCTGAATAAACAGGAAGAGAAAAGCCCCCCGCAGGAAACGAGAACAGGGAGAGCGAATGAAAGGAAAGAGGACAAAAGTCGCCTGAACTGCAACCCCGACTGATCTGCTTAGAGTTAGATTTTATTTTGCTCCATGGTGAACCGTCAGCATCCATCATCTGCTGCTGCTTTCAAACAATTTGCAAAGCTTTTAGTGTTTGACTCAGCTATTAAAACCCTTTCTCTACACGAATCACTCACTTGCATCTTGTATTCAAACACTGAGCTAACAAAATGAAAGGCTTGGACAAAAAGCACATTTGGCCCTAAACAGCTTTTTGTAATATGTACATTAGAAGGAGCTTTTTAATACATTAGTGTTTATCATTTATCAGATCGTTTTACCTCTGTCCAAACAGAGAGACAAGCAGCAAACTGAGGTTCCTGTGAACAAAGCTGTAGATGTATCAGAGGTAGAAACACTTTACAGTAATGAGGAGCTCGCACTGGGACGCTGTCATCTGTTAAATTTATGTTTTTCACTTCACTGTACTTCATGTCCTTTATGACTTTTCTGTATTTACTGATTATAATTTCTATTTAGTGAATTTAACCACTGTTTTAAACAAATGATGTGATGTGTGGTCCTGTTTAAAAATGTTCATTTCTTTACTATAGCCATCTGTCACTGTGTCGATGTGTCGTTTGTGTTAATTATATAAATCAAGGAGCACAGTTACAGTTAGTTTTCTTGTGGTATAAGCAGGAAACATGAAGGCTTGAAAAGAATAAAAAGATTAAAACAGCAGAGTTCATGTTTTTGTCTTCAGGAAGATTTGATGTCTGTTATTTGTAATTTAGTCATTCTCTGGGAGCCTGACTTCTGATGGTTTACAGATACATGCAGTAACACCAGGCGACTGTCCTGCCTTCAGGTTCCTCATCTGTAATCATCACTACTGCTGGAAACGGTCGCTGCTACTATCAGAGGTGAGGTTTCAGGGCTTCTGTAGCTCCACCTTTGAGGCTCAATGCAGTGAAACACTGCAGTGTGACAATCAGCACTACACATCCATTTAGCATTCGTGTCATTACTGAAGAGTCTTAGTCATCAGTACAGTACACTCGTGTGTGTGTGTGTGTGTGTGTGTGTGTAAGAGCTCCAGCTCTCCCACCACACTTTACTTATCTTTACAAAGACATTGTAAGTGCAATGCAATCATGTCACCATCAGGCAGAGTAAATTACTTCTGAAGGCGGTCATTTTTCAGTTACACTGATATTTGGCAGCAGCCTGAGCTCTGCGATCATCCTCAGCTCTGCTAAGCTGCTGCTCACAGAGAGGAGGTGAAAGCCTCCGCTGAAGCTGTTAAAGCAGGTCATCGGAGCACAGAAACATTCAAACTGGACTGTTTGTCTGTTTGTTTGCTATCTGCAGTCTGAATATGGCCAACGATAAAGTCATTTCAGTGCAGTGAAACCAAACACAAAAAAGCGCTTTAATAAAGTGTTTCCTGTGGAGGTGCTTTAACATTTACACTCTAATGGATGCATCAGAGAGCAACTTGGTGTTAATGTCTTGCCCAAGGATATTTGGCATATTTGGAGCAGCCAGGAATCAAACTGCCAACCTTCCGATCAGCAGATGCCGCTAAAGCTCCTGAGCCACAGTCGCCATATGAGGTCAGATATTCCAGAGAAGCTCACAATGACCCCGAGACGAGGCGTTCCTCGGGAGTCTAGACTGATGCTCAATCCAGTTTTAGTGTAAAAAAAAAAAAAAAAAAAGTCCAAATCCAAACTATTACATCACTTCTGCTGATGTAAGATTTTAGAAAATCCTCTAATTCTGCTTTCTTTCATTTTCTTAGATTTGACCAAAGTCAAACATCTCGTTTATCATTAAAATCATAAAAGAGGAAACATGACTGATGTTTGTTTTTTGTTGTTTGAAGTTAGCTTGTCCAGATGTCTCTGTGCTCTCCTGCGTGGTGCTTTGTGTCGTGGACAGATGGATCCTGGGAGTTTTACTAGTTTTGTTGTTGCTAGGCACTGAGAATGAAAAACACAAGGAGGAGATGTGATCTGAATGCAGCGGTGCAAGAACCCAGATTCATGTTGAATGCCTCCCTTAATATCATGTTCAACACAAAGTAAACTTCATTTTCATAAAACTGTAGATGAATAAGATTTTAGATTAATAACACAGACTGCTTATAATATCTATTTTTATAAAACTAGAAAGTCTAGGGCTGGAATGAGCATCAGTCTAGACTCCAGAGGAACGCCAGGGTCATTGTGAGCTTCTCTGGAATATTTGACCTCATATGGCGAATGTGGCTCACGAACTTTAGCGGCATCTGCTGATCGGAAGGTTGGCAGTTTGATTCCTGGCTGCTCCAGCCTGCACGTCTCGGGCAAGTCATAACACCAAGTCCCTCTCTGACGCATCCATCAAAGTATGAATCTGTAAATATGAATCTAACGCATTTAATAACAATCTTTTATGTGTTTAGTTTCACTTCACTCCCATTACTTCATTGTTAAGCTGGGTTTTGATTTCATTGTCATCTTAATCATTTGGGCCTGTGGCACAGAGATGCTGTCTGCAGCCTGAAAATCTGCCTTTTGACTAAAACAAGAAACTAAGCAAAAATCATCTAACTGTAAATGGAAATAGGATCTCGTTTAACTTCCCTCCAATCCCTTTTTAAGCATCCTGTAGCTTTTAGCCATCGCTTGGATCAAAATTCAATAAAAATGCTCTCTGTGCAAAAACATATGAGGAGAATCACTAATCATTTTTAGGCTACCACTGATTGATAGTTTGCTGATGAAATTTACTCGCATTTAATCTCGCTGGCTACTTGAAAACACTTCAGCCTGCAGGTCACATCTTAACCCGACATTGATAGAACGCTTTATTCTGCACACTTCAGCATTTGCAACTAATCCTTACATACATGTCTTTGAGGACATGGAGGGGTCTCAGCTGGAATTTGAAGCTGGAGTCTTTACCTTGTGAGGAGAGAGTGCACCGTGCCACCTCAACGATGAAGAACTTCATGCAACCTCTGCCAAGTTCCAGGTTTTTAACTTACTGGTACCCTGCTATGCACACACACAAACACACACACAGTGTTTCTGTTTTTCTCTTCCTTCTCCTGGATGAAAATATCGGGGGAACTCAATCAGTGTGCTGATAGTGAAATGCCGCTGAGCAGGGCTGGAGGGAATGCACCTGAGAGGCTCGGTGATTTATTGCAAGGCAAAGCTGAAGCCAAGTCGCCAACTCTAATTAGAAAATCCTGTGCAGGCAGCTGAGTGCAGCAGCCAGCCTTAAATCTCAGAGCCGTCAGCCTCAGCCTGCAGCACCATCCCGACTCAGTGTGGAGGAAAGATCGGGTCCTCGCACCAGCACAGAAAACGTCTGCCTGCTGCATTTAAACGGGAACGTGAGCTCATCTGTGTCTGTGTGTGTGTGTGTGTGTGTGGGTGTGGGGG
>VUQR01011266.1:0-11249 GCA_015108515.1 Hemichromis elongatus
GGCTTCTCCCCAGGTGTCGTCAGTGTCATTTATCCCAGCTGTGTTCCCACCTGCCTGTAATCCCCTCGTTGTCCTCTGAGTGTATTTGAGTTGTGTTGTGTCTCTTAGTCGGTGCTGGTTCGTCTGTGTCTCTACCCTGTGAAACAACCCTGCATTTCTACCCATGTGCTTCCCTGCTGCTGCTAGCCATTCATGCGTGCTCTCCCTGCTACCTGTCTGTGTTATGTTGATGTTCGTAGTTTAGTTATTCCCAGTCTAGTTAGCCCTTAGTCCTGTTAGTTGTCTTCCCTTTGTTTGTCACCTTTAATAAATCAACCATTTCACCTGCAATAATGTCTCCGTTTGGATCCTCCTTCTCATCTCCACACGGCTCACCTCCAGCAAGCCGTAACAGGTGCTAAAACTCCTTCTGTCACTGCTGGGGCAGCAGTCGTGTGGTGAAGAGAGAAAAGGATCCAAAATGCAGGTACTGGCTGGGGTGCAAGTGAATGTTTATTTGTAGTGACAGCAAAGTACAAAACAGAAAATAAGGGACAGGGAGTTCCTAAAGTCTATACTGGGAAAACTAATAAACAAACCTGAAAACATAAGGACATGGGAAGTCACGCAGGGAACACACGGAGAAAGGAGAGCAGAGAGACGTGGGGAATACCAAATTACACAGACGGAGTGACGAGGAACATAGGCAGGCCCGCACTATAAATACACACAAGGTAATGAGAGAATGACACACCAAGGGGGAGCACAGCTGAACCTAATTAGACACGACAATAGACAGACCTTCAAAGTAAAACAGGAATCTCGCAAACTGTTTTACAAACACAAATTCAGGGATACAAACAGAGCACAAGGGGGAAGAACACAGGTAGGGATAATTCAACACTTAACACCAGAACCAAACCCTAACAACTAATACAAATCAGAAGAAACTAGAAAATAATAACAATAAATTAAAAACACTGGGTCACCGACCCAGGACCATGACACCTCCATTCAATTCATACTACACGATATTACATGACTCAGGCTATAATATATTAGATGTGATCTGGGTACTCTGGTTTTCCTCCACAATTTGAAGACATGCAAGATGTAATGTTATTTGGCTACATTTCTCCACTTGATCCACCACAATCTACTACTTCCTCTTCTACTACATCTCCAAACCATACATCATAGCACATCTCCGGGGTCTCACTACACTTGTCTCATTACACCATGCCCTTTCGTCTCATTACACCATGCCCTTCTTTGTTTCTCTTGTGCACTGTCCAATGGGTGGTTGATTCCAGACATTTAAAATAATCCATGTTAACTACCTTTATCTTTACCTGAGTTCTATATTCATTCTAATTTCAGTCTAATTTAGCTCTGTTTACAGCTGCTACCAGCTCCAGACATAAGAAGCGCTTTTTTTTTTACTGGCTTACAAAAGTAAGCCAGTAAAAAAAAAAAACGTAAAAAAAAGTAAAAAATGTGGTAAACAACAAATTTCTGATTGTGTCTGTTTGCTGATGTATTTTGTACAGTGACTTTTTAAGAACTGTTCCAGTATAAACAGCTGGCTGGTGCTGCAGCAAGTAGTGCTAACGAAAGCAGAGAATCAGGGAAAAACAGGGCTAACAAGCAAAAAGAGACAAAATACCTTCAGCAGTCAGGGTATTATTCTCAGTGGATGAAGTCCCAAGACTGAACCAATTCACATATTCACACACTGGCAATTTTTAATATAAAACATGCTGATGAAAGACATTTAGGTGCATAACTTGGGTTATAGCTTCTAAAAAGGAAAATGTCATGATATTACCCAGATTACCCAGTGTGGCTGGACTTAGACAGTCAAATGTAGGCTGCTCCACGATGTATCATCTGGCTAAACTGGCAGATCGATCCCACTGTCCATCCATCCATCCATCCATCCATCCATCCATCCATCCATTATCTTCAGCAATTCAGGGTCACAGGGAAGGGGGGGTTGGCCGCAGCCTGGACAGGTCGCCAATCTGTCACAGGGCTAACACAGAGAGACACACAATCATTCACGTTCACATTCACACCTATGGGCAATTTAGAATCACAAATTAACCTAACCTCTCTGTATCCCACTGAATCTTGTTATTTATTTATTTTTAATGAAAACATATAATCACATCCATTCTGTAAAGTCTATAGCACATTTAAACAACAGAAGCTGACCCAAAGTCATTCAAAAACAGGCACGTTTATATTCCAATTCTCTAAAAACAAAAACAAAAAAAAAAACAGTATATAAGAAAACTGTGTTACTAATTATTGTGGGTAATTAAAATGACAGCCCTGTTGCGTTGGTGTTCTAACAGCTTAAAAACAAAAGCAAAGCACCATTACATAGTCATAGTCAGCTGGTAACTGATTCCTTTCACACCAATTCGTATTTTGTACATGTTAGTGTAGTTTAGATTTGATTTCAGATCTATTTAAAATATATAAAAATAGCACATTTTGCTATGAGCCTTTATTAGCACAAACAACTGAACTAATGAAAGGTTCTGGAAAACCAACAGCGGAAGTCTGTGTTTTACAGAATCATTCTGACTAATGAACCCTTGTCTGCCTGTCACTGAGCAAATTTAACCAGTGACTAGACAAATCAGATTGATGATAAAATGAAGAGTTGTGGCTCACTTCCTGTTCTTCCTGTCTTGACTGCCAGTTCTGCCAGTTCAGTCACAGCCAAATGTTTCTCAATAAATGACATCATGTTCCTTCAAAGACTGCAGAAATATTTACTCATTCACTCAGTACTGGAATAACATTATAAGTCGTTTTTAAATTTCCAAATAATAAATGCATGGGCTTAAATTTTGTATCCATAGCGTTTACAGCACTGATACACAAGTCTATTGGGTCTACAATCTTGAACTGACATACTATTAGCAGTTTAGCAGTATCTGTCCATTTTCTTCTGCTCTTAAATGGCAATGATGTTGAGAAAGGTGGTAATTATGTAATATGTTTTAGTATTTTTCTTAAGAAATGCTGTAAAAATCAGCCTTTTCATGGTTCTTTCTAACTGAATTCAGCTATGCCCAATCCATTTTCTATTCAAGCTGAAATTAAACCAGTCAGCATTTAATCTAAGCATGGTGTTTTCACTTTTTCATATTGTGCTCTTGATTTGGGGGGAAACTGCACATACCAGATCTTTACCTCATCTTGTGTTGGTTGAATTCCTATAACACTTGTCTATGTGTAGCCAGTGGTATAAAAACAAGTCTTTTAAAGTTAGTCTGTTTCATTCCCTGTTTGGCTATTTTGGGCTGTCACGGCTTTCTCTACAGCTCTGGTTTCCTTGTTTCCTGGGAGACGTCTCCCCTCAGAGAAGTCTGTAAAAACTGTGGTGCTGGCAAGCATCCTCCACCTGAAATACTGTATCTTATTTTCCAGGACAATTTGCATGTACAGATAGATAAACTACATTTTGTAGCTGTTTTGCCACATAAAACTGGGTTGGAAACACACACAGGCACACACACACACACTCATGCACGCAGACACACATATCATATTATTCTAACCATTTTGGGCAGGCTTAGTATCTCTTGGAATCATGTGAGGAAATGTGACATTTCATATCAGAACTCCTTGTTTGAGAACCTGCAGGCTCTGGGTCATTTGTATATATCAATTTATCAACAACAGGCCATCATCACTGGTTTCCTCCCATAATGAGGCTTAAGTCTGTACACAGCCACCGCTCTCTGGCAGCATTTGCTGCCTTCCCCATAAACAGTCACAGCACTGATGCACTTGTAGTTATGGTGAAGGTCTTACTGTGTGATCTGATAATTTGTTGATGAGATCTGGGAGCAATTAAACATGCCACACGGCTTGTAAACAGACTAGTCTGGATTATATCAGCTTGTACTTTAGGATTAAGATTTTTTTTAAATTGACATATTCTTTATTGTACCATGTACAGTGTTAACATAAAATTTGCTGTTTAATGAAATGCACCAGAGTGAGATTTAAGCTCATTTCTATCTTCATTCACTTCAGTGGTTTTCTCCTGACAAACATAATTGGGGGGTGTAGCATTTTGCTCTCTGAAATCTATCATCTGCCTCTGCTTTGTGCCGTGTGGGTTTCGGTGGTCTATAAAAGAAAACAGCTTATGTCTGTTGTCATGGTCTTGGTCTTTGACACAGTGGTTTGTTCTTAGAGTTTTATATCTTGTTATTTCTTTATTGTTTATGTTCCTTGATTCTATTCTTATGCCTTGGCTTCCCTGTGTTTATGAATTATTTAACTGCATATTTTTTGTTAGTGTATTATACATTTCAAGTTTAGTTTAAATGTCTTAAGTTTATTATTCCCCTTTAGCATCCCCCGCCTGTCCTCTTACACTCACCTCTGTATTTTTGACTTTTAGTATCTTCCATGTTAAATTTGTCACGTCTTCATGTTTGTTCACCTTTTCTATGCGTCAAGCTAATTTAGTCTCTCGGTGTTTGTCCTTGTTGTTTTATCTTGATAGCCCCTTGTCTTGTGCTTTTTATGTTGAGTTTTGCGCTCCCTGTCTTGTGATGTCTAGTTTGACCCTATGTTTCCAAGCTGCCTTCAGTCACCTAATCACCCTCTTGTATATATAATGTTCGTTGTTGGATAGTCACTTCATTTTTCCCCTAGTGTCTCCTTCAACTTCAATAAAGTTGAATTCTATTCTATTCTATTCTATTCTATTCTAATGTTTTATTTAGTTTTGTTCCTGTAATTTGAAAGTTTAAGTTTCTTTTGTATTCCATGTTCAGTTTTATTTCTGGATTACCAGCCTCATAAACAGCTCACCTTTTGTTAAGATCCCATTTCCACACATCTGCATTTGGCTCCTCTACCTCAATGCTCGGTCTGCTAATATGGCTGACCTTGACAGCTGAGGAGATGTTGTTGTACTGGCTAATGTGGGCCAGAATGCAAATGTGCCCCCTTTCTCAAAATATCCCTCCTTTCATTTCTGTTTATAGAAACCCAGTTAGCTTTTTAGCTTATGTGGGTTTCTTTGTGAGAATGGATAAACACGAGAGTTACACCAGTCCTTCACAAGCTTTGGAATCAATTGTTCCTTTGAAAAAGTACCCTTTTTTCTTACACACTTTTGTTGTGTAACATAATAAATCTGCTTTAAAAACTGTAACTGAATTCAAACATAATCAACATTTAACACTAAATGTATCATTAACTGGAGGCTGTTATCAGCTATGATACTGTTGTAAGGATGCATGGGTGCTCACAGCAGCATCCCATTTTCCTCTATCTCCTCTTATCCCAGCGTCCTCTTCCTGTCATACCAACCCTCTGCATGTCCTTCTACAGTACATCCCTGAATCTGAGGTCAATCAATCAATCAATAGAGACCTTTATTTGTCACATGCAAGTTGCCCTTTGTTTTTGGTTCACAGGTTCCATGGATGAGAATCGTTCTTCAGTTTGTAAAACTTGCTGAGCAACATGAACAACAGTTTACACCTGATTTATTTTGGGACCGGCACTAGGAGTGTATACTGCCCTCTTAATTTTCAGTTCAGGCAAAGATGTCGAGACAATCCTTTACAATACAAGACTTCTATTGGTTTGTATAAAGCGTTTGTCCGTGTCTAATATGATTTAACATGGTAATGTAGGTCATATTTATGCAGAAGGACAGAAAAATTCAGACAATATCCCAAATCTTTAAATATTTTTATGTCCGAAATCCAAAGACTAAAAAAGAACTACAGTCACAGCACCTAAATACAAAAGTGTGACAAGGACCACAAACGGACACATGGACCGTGTTTATGTCTGCTTTATTTACATGACACACTTTTGACAGTTTTCTGTGTCATTCGGCTCGGCACCCGCGCCCGTAGCTGTCCAGCTGCACTTCGACTCTCTCCTCCACTCTCTGCTCCGGCTTCACTATATAACAACAGAAGAGAGACAGAGCTCATTAATTCACCTCCACGCACCTGTCCCACCAGCCTCCCTGGCACTGCCCCTTGAGCTCATTGCACCAACCCTTCCTTGCAGCTGACCCAGGGACCATGTCTCCGCCACAAAGAGTTCAGCTGTAAGTTGGACATGACTGTCTTTGTTCAAGTGTATAAACATGCTTCACTAGAATGACCCTCATATCCTTTGTAGTGACAGTGTACAGAGACCAGACGCTGCTTCAGTCTGGATTTAATGAGAGCAGTGCTGGAAGAACTACATCATATTTATTACCAAAGCCTCATGTAGCTCCTCTTTATGCACAACAGAGCTAACATAGCAACATGGAAGCTAAGAGCAGGTTGAAGGCATTTTAAATCTGCTTCGTCAATAGCTTTTCTTTGTATAATTGGAGAAAATGTTTAATTTCATGTCAACCTATTTAAATTATAAACTCCTGCACAGACAAATCAGGAACATCATTTTATGTACAACCAAAGGATCTAAACGAAAATGTCATCTCAAATGTCATCTCAAAGAAAAGGCTTTTTTGACAGCAAAAACTAAGGCCATTTGAGAGAAAACAAAGGATCAGCTTGTTCTCTAGTATTTTTTTGTTTGTGTATTTGTTTTGTTTTCAAATGCCTCACAGTTATGCCCAAGACCAGAAATCCAGCATCCAGATTGACAGCGAAACAACTAGTAGCTCTGTGTTCCAACATTTGGAAGAAGAAACTGCTCTCACAGCTAGAGATTGATGAGGTACAACACAAATGCTACAGCAAGAGAGAGTCAGGACGACAGGTCAAGGGGGAAGTATCCTAACCCCCATCCAAGATTGGGTACCAAGCCCCAAGTGCGATGGAAAAAGGATTGTTGGGTGGGGAAGGAACTCACCTGAGAGTTCATGGCGAAGCTTGAAAACTGGACCTTCTGTAGCCAGTTACCAAGACTACATGACGTACCCTCAGAAGGTCTACTAGATGATGTGAATGCAGCACTACGGACAATACCACCATTACCAAGACTAACAAGCTGATCTACACTACAGCAGCAGTGATCAGTGCGATGCTTGGCTACAAACTGAACAGCCATGAGGAGCAGTACCCTCCATGGAGAAGGAGACTAGAGGCCAAGTTTAAAATAGCACATAGGGAAGTTAGCCAATAATCATAGCTGTAGAAAGGTGCAATGAAGAAGGTGCCTAAGAAGTATAGTAAGCTGCTCCTACCTGAGGCCTTGGAAACTGCCAAGCAAATACTCAAAGTGTTGGTCAGCTGCTTGAATAGTTATAGCCGAGAAAAAGAAGGCAGGAGAATAAACCAGCTGTTCCCACAGAACTATCCAAGGTGTACTCTCAGTGGCAGGGAAACAATATGAGAACAGCACCACCAAGGCTGGAGACGGAGCAATACTGGAAGAGCATATGAGAGAAGGATGTAACCCATAACAGCAATACTCGGTGGCTAGTGGATCTAAGACCAGACCACAGCACCCTCCCTGAACAACAAATAGTAACCATCATAGTAGCAGACATTCAGAAAGGGTCTCTCTGGACAGCACCTGACCCTGACATGGTTCATGCCTACTGGCTGAAGAAGCTGACTGCACTTCATGAGCGTCTGGCAGTACAAACGAAACAGCTGCTAGTTGACCAGAGACACCCAGAATGGCTAACTGAAACCTGGACAGTCCTGATCCGCAGGGATGCCCAGAAAGGACAGGCCACAGTACAAGATTTTTTATTTGCCATTTGTGCATAAACTAGCAGTCAAGGTACATTGGGTACATCTTTATTCACTTTTATTCACTTACAGTTACTTATTCACTTATTCAGTCACAATTTTTAAAGCTGTGTATAAACTGTATAGTCTGTGTATTTATTATCTGTGTATTTATCTAATTCTTATTGCCTTTTTTATGTCCTGTCCTTATCTTTAAGGCCATGCTGCTCTGTTGTATCTTAATTTCTCCTTGGGGATAAATAAAATCTCTCTGATCTGATCTGATTGAAATTCTTGTGCAGAGCTCTCGCAGTAATAGTTAGCATTTTACAAAAAGACAAAAATAAACAAGACAATATGACATACAAACATACTAATATAAATTATAACTGTTTTATAAGAGGGGTGGCAGTATATACACAGGAGTTTGACTATAAATATATACAATATAAATATTACATGTATAGCACATTTACGGTATGTACATTTCTGTGGTTGTGTGGGGTTATTATTGCACATTGTTTTGTGGTTTTTGTTTTCCATCAGTCTAACTGTCGCGTGGAATAAGCTATTGAAAAGCCTTGTTTTGTGAGTGATGATGCTGTCCGCTCTTCTGTGTCTTAGGTTGTACGTGCAGTCCTTGTGTCTGAGCAGACAGTGAGCTGGTAGGTGTGAGTCCCTGATTATTTCCTCTACTCTGTCCATGGATGGAATTTTTGTCCCTATGATGCAGTCTCTAGGACTCTTTGCAAAGCCTTCCCCTCTGCCTGTGTGGTGTTCCCATACCAGACAGTGATGCCTGAGGATGCTCTCTATCAGTCCTCCGTAGGCCTGGGTGAGAGGGCAATGGTTCAGGTCAGCTTTTCTCAGCAGCCTGATGGAATAAAGCCTTTTCTGGGCTTTTTTTTTCACTGAGTCTAGCTAAGGTCTGATTTTTCCTGATGTCCAGCATAATTTCTTTGGTCTTGTCTGTGTTTAGTATGAGGTCATTCTCCTCTCTGTAGACAAGAGTGTTGTTTACCAGTGTCCTGTACCCAGACTCACCCTAGGATGGTGGTGTCATCAGCGTATTTAATAAAAAAGATGTTGTGCTAGGTGTAGACACAGTCATAAGTGTACAGGGTGAAGCGTTTCAGGCTGAGGCAAAAGCCCTGTGGGGATCCTGGTCTAACTGTGAGCTCAGCAGACACCCATCCTCCCATTCTCACCACTTGTAGTCTATCGGTCAGAAAGTCCAGAATCCAGTTGCAGGTGGGAGTTGGGACACTGAGGTCTGTCAGCTTCTCGATCAGCTTTGCTGGACGGATGGTATTGAAAGCAGAACTGTAGTCCAGGAAAAGCATCCTAGCATACATTCTGCTAATTTTCAGATGTTGCAGAGTGTGGTGTAAGGCTGTTGCTACTGCGTCATCCACTGATCGATTGGAGTGGTAGGCAAACTGGAGGGGACCAGCAGTGTTGGGGCCATGTGGTTGATGTGCATGAGAACCAGTTGTTCTAGGCATTTCATGGTGTAAGTGCTACTGGCCTAAGGTCATTTAGGGTGGATATGTCTGGTCTTTTGGGGACTGGTATGATGGTGGAAAATTTGAAAATAGATGTGACTACTTCCTGGGATAAGGTTGAAGATGTCAGCATACACACCAGCTAGTTGTTTCCCACAGGCCTGATAGAAACGCCATTGGGTCCCACAACCTTGTGGGGGTTTACCTTCTTTAGAGCTTGTTGAACCTGTGTGTCACCTGGAAGGCAGTGTCCGTGGGGTTGCTGGGGGCCTTTGAGGGTGTGTCTGTGTTTAGACTGTCAAACCTGGCATAGAAGGTGTTAAGGCTGTCTGGAAAGGTGGCATCTCGGATGTCTGTGGTAGTTGTGTTTCTCCTGTAATTTGTGACAGATTTAATTCCCTGCCACATGCTGCGTGTGTTGTGGTAGAGGTAGTGACCTTCAAGTTTTTGTGAGTGGGCCCTTTTTGCTGCTCTGATGGACTTCTGCAGCTCTCTTATACTCCACTTGATTTCCTGACTTAATGGTCTGCCTCCTCTTCCTAATTTTCTGTTTTATATCCCCATTAAACCAGAATTTTTGGTTGGGAAACATACACACAGTCCTGGGAGGGGCACGTATGGACGTGTACCAGCTAATCCAGTCACTAATAGTCTCTGTGTATTAATATATGTTGCCTGTGGCCTCTTTGAAAGTGCTCTAGTCTGTGGCCTCTAAGGCAACGTCCACACTAATATGTTTTTGTTTGAAAGCATATCTTTTTCTCTCCGTTTTGGCCTTTCGTCCACACTGATGTTGCGTTTTTAGTCAAGGAAAACAGAGATTTTTGAAAACACTTGCCAAAGCGGATACATTAGAAAACGTTGATTTCGCGTCACAGTGTGGAGAGGGAAGCCAGAGCCTTTCGAAAACAATGACGCATTTTGATCATATGATGCAGTCACTTGACCAATTAAACTAAGTTGGAGGAGGGCATCATACAGCAGTAGTTTTGTTTGCTCTCAATTTTGACAGCCCTATTAAAGATTAATATCAGTTTGTACATGCTCCAGATGGTTTTTCTTAAATTCTTTAATTCTAACTCGCTTTTGCAACCTTGTACGTTTGTATTACTCGCAGCAACAACTCATGGACTAACAACTCATTGTTAGTTCATTTTAAAAACTTGGTGCTTTTCCTCGACATTTTGCTGCGACATTTCAAAGAGTCGGAAAGTAAATAAATGGCAGACAGAAATGAAGCAGGTCGAATCGTCTTATGTTTCACACATGCGCAGAAATGTTTGCGTTTTCAGTTGTTTCAGTGTGGATGAACAACTATTTGAAAACGATTGAAAACAATAGCGTTTTAGATGAAAACACCGTTTTCAAATTTATCCAGATTAGTGTAGACGTAGCCTAAGCATCCCTGCAGACTGGCTTCCGCACCTTTCGTCCTGGTGTTAATGGTCCTGACTGTGAAGGGCTTTGTCTTGAGCCTTTTGTTGTAAATTGGTTTGAGCCAGATCACTTGGTAATCAGACTTTCCAAAGTGGGGTTTTGATTCAGCTGAAAAGGCATGACTGATGTTGCTGTAGAAGTGGTCCAGTGTTTTATTAGCCCTGGTGGGGAAGGTCACAAACTAATGCAGTTTGGGCATGTTTTTCAAGAGATTGCAGTGGTTAAAATTTCCCAGAATGATAACAGCGGCATCAGGGTATGTGTTTTAATGTTCAGTGATCATATCGTGTAGCTCTTACAATGCAGCCTCATCCCTAGCGGAGGGGGCAATATACACAACAATCACAATGATGCATTGCAGTTCTCTGGGCAGGTAAAATGGCCTTAGTTTCAAGGTCAGATACTCCACTTTTTCAGACCAAGATTTAGAAATGATCTTACAGTTAGTACACCACGATTGTTTGACAAGAGCAGCCGTTCCTCTACCGCAAGTCCTAACGCTATCCACAGTCCATCAGTCCTCTAGCATGGCCTAGCATTAAATGAGCATAGCCTACAAGCTATGGGTAGAATTCCAGTACCACATGAAAGCTCCTGTTGGGCATCATAGTGATAAATGTTGCAATATCGAATG
>VUQR01011269.1:0-46397 GCA_015108515.1 Hemichromis elongatus
ATCAGGGGGATAATCCTCCCTCAGACCCTTTTACCACATTTGGTAGTTTACAGGTTATGAGAAATCCTGTTACAATAAACCAGTTTAGAGAAAATCAATCAGTGACTGTTTTTGATTATGAATTAATCAGTGGACCACTTCCGAGGTAAAGCAAAAACAGCTCCCCCGATCTTCCTCGGTGTGCAAATGTGCCTCTTGTGTCCGTTTATAGGTCATCACAAATGGATATGTAACATTTAAAGAAGACAGAATAGGATGGTCATAATAATTTAATCACTTGCTGATAGTTTGTTAAAAAAGCGATTTATCAGGAAAATAATGTGCAAATGTATCTATTATGAAAACTGCAACCCTTATTTGTGTCTTTAAACAAAAGCTGAACTGACACTTCATGCCTCTAAAAGCATCCCATTCACACTGCTTCAAAGTGAATCATGCACAGACAGCTGTCCCTTTAAAGACAATGCAAAGCCAGAAAGTCTATTGTTATCCACTGAACTGCTTCAGTTCTTCTTGTATTTATGTGGACTTTTTCAGGTGCAAGTCTCTTCAAAGGCATGGATGACAGTATCGTATGCAGGAGGGGGCGTCTGTGAGGGTAGAAAACCTTTTAGCCCATTGTTGCCCAGCCAGAAGGAATGCCTCTTGTTTGACACAAGTGATGCTGAATCGGATGAGTTTGAAGGCGCTGTATCCTCAGACACCTGGGTGTCATCTCCCATATCTAGGGCAGGCCTGCTCTTCTTGGGCAGTGGGCGAAACGTGGATGTCTCTGCACCTGGCTTACTCCCCAGGGGGCCAACTGGCTCGAGAGAGGGCTGTCTGTAGACGTTCAGAAAAGTGCTTCGGTACAGGCCCAGCTGGCTGCTCGTGGCATCGCTTGTTTGTGAAGTGGCAGATTTCTTTTTGGAGTGCCTGGTGATCCTGGCTGTAGCCTGGCGCCTGGATGCCCAGGTCAGCAGAACGTAGATCAAAGCACCCAGCAGCAGGCCCACAAGTACAGATAAACAGAAGGCTAGAATCATATCGCCTGGAAACAGAGAAATCATGCCAAGTCTCAGAAATGGAAACTGCAGAGGGATAAAAAAAAAAAAGGCTGGAGATGTTTAGCTTAGAGGGAGATCGGGTTGATTGTATTGTTCTCATAATGGGTAAATTATATATTCAAATGGTAGTTTCAGGGGAGGAACAGCTAAGATCTTAGAGTTGTTTGGAAATTTTCCTCCGGTGTATTGATTTAGTGTTTCTGGGAAACGCTATACTGGGCTACAGTGTTACATAAAACCTTACATCATAACTGGTGTGTGGGTTTTTTAGTCTGTGTAGTATCAGTGTGATGAAGTGCAAACAGACTATTTCATATATGTCACACGTATAAAAAATTACTCAACAATTCCATTGTCATGCTTGCCCAGAAATAATGAAAACATTTATAATCACGTACTAAAATTGGACAGGTGCTCAGGAAAGCAATTCATATGTTATATAAGACATCAAGTCAACTACGGTAAACAAGGCTTATCATAGATTAAAAAAAATCTACTATAGAAGAAAATATAAGAAACTCAAATGAGCTATTTTAAGTGCTGTATACTAGCTGTTCTGACTCTGTCTACAGTAAGGAATTGCATCCAAGCTACCTGACTAGTACGGAAGTAGCAGCAGGACTCTGTTTTGGCCCCAGACCATTCAGTACTCATTTGACTGATCTGAAAATAATGTGCATTTCAGTATTTTCTAGTGATCTAATTTTAGATTGCAGGTTTGTTAATGTGAGACTGTAAGTGAATCAAATGAAGAACTATCACGTCTATATTTTACAATGCAAAACTTTGTTCTTTTACACAGTTTAGGTTACAGCTTTGGGAAAGAAATGCAGATACACTCACCCACATTGAATGATTTTTCTATTTCCAAAGAAGAATCCGTTTTATTTTGTGCCATCATTCCACTATGAGCTGGGACTAGATTCCACACAGGCGGAGAAACACTGAGCTTTTTCCAAGACAGACCTTTTGCTTCCCCCCCTATAGTGTTTGCTGTGGCGGAAACTTTGCTGTCATGCTTCCTTCCCTCTCTGTCTTTAAAATTAGCAAATGCACTGCTTATCTGCGATGGACATAACACAGGGAAACAGGCTCATTTCCTTTTACATCACTTCCTTGTGATCAATACTTTTTAACGAGCCATTATTGACACTTTTTTTTTTAATTTAAAAAACATGCCATGTTTAAAACATCTATTACTTATATGACAATTGTATTTAGATCATTCCGTATCATATAAAGCGTTTTATATGGATTTTCAGGTAAGTCAGTATAAACAGTCTTTGCTCATGTGCCTGAGAAAGTTTTCAAGTTTCTTGGCAAGGTTCTGGATAATGAAAACCTAACCATCCGCTTAAGAGTCTGCAGGGTATCAAGCTCTGAGTCTCTGTGGGGATTTCCTTCAATTGTTGCTGTGTTCCCACTTCATTCCTGCCCTAAGAGCTTTCAGGCCGACAGCAACAGCCTGAACCACAGTCCTCTGGAGCTCAACAGCTGATAAAACATACTCTTCCACTTCTTTGTATTTCTGTTTTTTTTTCTTTTTATATATATATGAAATTAGAATAAAACAGGGCTTCCATTTACTTAAAAACGTGTGTTTCCAGGTAAAGGAGCTGATCCTTGTTTTTAAGACTGCCATGTCACAGAAAAGTCCAACAGGTGGCGCCAGAGTACTTGCAATGACTTCTATCTCAAGCAATTGATTTACACATAAGTTTTGCAGCATAGTGTATGGACTTTCTTCCCTTTAGCGAACAAAAATTGGCAAGCAATGGTTCGTGCAAGTCTCTAGAGAATGAATATAAATGTTACATTTATTTCTCATGGTCCCACATTTGTGGGTTTAGCAGCAGAGTTAATGTGAATTGTACCCATGAAAAAAATAACTTGCCACATCTTCTCCGCCAATAGCAAACAGCATATTCTTCTACCAACTCGTCTTTTGAGCTTCTGGTACTCCAGGTTCTGACAATCATGTGTCTATTTGGCGTCTGATTAGCACCATTAGACCATGGACCCTGCTGTACCGGTCAGTGGATGCCTGCTCCAAGCATGCCACCTTTAGGACCACTTCAAGCTGGTATTACGCAAAATTTAGACATAAATACAAACTAATGCGTTTACTTTTGTCCTAAGTTTAAGTAATGAGCTCTATGTGTGTTTGCGTTTGTATCATCAGGTATCAAGAATTAAATGGAATACATGTAAAACAATACATGCTCATGCTTTAAGCCATTATGTCACTTGTAAATGTTAATAAGCAGCCCTTTTACAGAACAGAAGTGATTAAACAGTCTATACTGAGGTCCCTGTAAAGGTTCACGCTGGAGGAGGATTTTTAACAATCTAGCAACCTGAAAATAGCTCTTAGTAGCATATAAAGCAAAGCATATTAAATATTAATAATTTAATTAATTACAGATTACAGATGATCTTTAATAGCCTTGTTTATTGACGTGCATGCACAGCGTGTTGCTTTCATTTAAGCCCTTCACTATTTGCTAAACATTTTAAAATGCTATCACTTTGCCATCAAAATTAATTTATATTTAGAGGGTTTTATATACGGGAATCATCCGTGTTCTGTGAAGGAACAGACCCATTGCGCCTATTAAATAAACAACTAAATAAATACAATAGGAGTGACAGGAACTTGACCACACATTCCCGAGCCCTCCTCCTGCAGCATGTGGTGCAGCTTGTTGCCAATAGTTTGCCGCTCAGCTTCTTGCGGTTGCGAACTTATCGGCGTCTGCAGCGCTTCACGCCACCCCACCATGTTTTATTTTCAGAGTTACCAATGGCAACGAGGCAACACACGCGCAGCACACAGGAACTTCCTCTGAGAAGTTACCGTGCTCTTCGCATCTCAGTGCGGTAAGATGAAATGTCAAGAAGCTGCTGCAGTTTTCTTGATTGCTTATGTTTCATTCATTTGTTCTCTTGTTTAATTACCTGTATTTTGTGCGCTCGGGCGTTTTCGTGCTCGCTCTTGTGTGTGTTGCTTCTGTAATGGTTAGTAACTTCCTCTCGTGTCGAACACGCACATGCACACACACCAGATAGCTCTACAGCTCTGCTACTGTGATAAAGACTAGTTAAGAATAAAGTAACTTGACTATAGAAGTAGTAACACATGGGAGCTTTAGGTGCAAAGCATGGTGTCCAGCTAAATTTACTTGAGCTAATCTTAATTTACATTTCCTCAGTCGACAGTTTAACTTCCTTTTTTAGGAAAAAAAAAACTTAAACTTTGCTTTAAATAACTGACAGCATCAGTCAGTCTTTTTGTTATTCCTTACATGTTAAAACACACACACACACACACACACAAATATATATCTATATATATATATATATATATATATATATATATATATATATATATATATATATATATATATCTGTATCTGTACTTATGACTTCCTGCCAGTTTCTAAGTGCAGTCAAATTCAGTCAAATGTCTTCATAGTCTGTAGCTTACCTATCATGTAAGCAAATATTTGACTGTTAGAAAGTGTCATCATTTTCCCCCCAATCTGCAACACCTGTAGTTTTATAGGATCCTATTTATGCATTTTCTTAAGTGTCAGAAAAATACAAGTGTCACTAATAACATAATCCATGGCTCTCTTGTCCTTATACTTGTGCCTTCCTGGCTGTAATACAATATTATTTTAGTTATCTGTGAAACCATAGAAAAATAAGTGAATTCAAGTATTATTTTGAATGAGTTTGCCTGTCTCAAAGGATACTTGAATGATATTAAGGAGTTTATAGCTCTAAGAGACAAGTTACCATGGATCACAATCATTTACTAACTTATCTGGTAAAAATATTTATCTGATAAATTAAAAACTATTAAAACTAACTAACTAACAGGCCCTTCAGAAAGAAATCTTCAAAGACGTTTCATCTTTTAGGTTTTCCGTAGAACAATATAGCAAAATAATTCTGTTCTTGAGTGATACACCTTTCTTTTGCAGGCAGTGAATGGAAGAAGTGCCTCTATTGGACAGTAGACCTGCTTGTCCCTTCATGAAACCTGAGATTCAATTGGGCCTTCTCCTGCAGTGAAATTAGAAAGAGGCAGAGAGGAGGAGGGAGAAGCAGAGGGGATGTCCCACACGGGACAGTTGTGAAGGATCTTTTGCTCTCAGCATCAGTGACACCAGCTTGTCATTACAGCTGCAGGGAGACAACATGGCTTCTCCAAGGGTGTCAGGTCGATCGTCCGTGGACATAGCTAATGTGATGCAGAGACTGCAGGGTAAGTGGCACTCTTTTGCTCAGCTGGTTTACGGACACAACATCCTCTGCTCCTGCACTGCTGCACTGTAATATTGTGCTGATTCAAAGTCTGGCTGCACGCCCATCTGAAGTTTGCCAACATTTGCAATCCGGGATGCTCACACATGCAGGCTTACAGTTAAACATGCTCACACACTTACAAAGTAGTATGTGAGCATGTGTGCCTACAGTTAGTAGACCTACTCTTAAAATACATTTCTTGGCACTCTGCAAACTGTGTTCCTGGTTGATTTGACTAGTTTTAAAATGCCCAAAGTTTACACTATAACATATGTGTTTCAGTGTGAAGTTACGCTACACTGCAGCTGAATTGTTCTCAAGCATTTAGCTTTTGAAACCATAACAGAATCACACATGTGGCTAATTTGATATAATGTCCCTTTTCTCATAAGGCTTTTTTTCCACGTAGCACATAATCACATTTAGAGCATCAAGAAAAAATAATGTTGATTCCTGCAAATCTTGTGACCACACTACAAGAAGACATAGTGCGTTGTTTGGTGACCCAGACTGGGTAATTAAGAAGTTGTTTGGAGGAACACAATTTGATTTATTTTGTGAATACTGTGAAATAAAGCACATGATTCTTTTTTTTTCATCAGTTTGTCTTCACATCTTCATGTCAGATTTCATGTGGGTATTAGCAGGTCAAACTCTTAGTAAAGAGGCACACATTTTTACATCATGTCATTGTCCAAGTACCATCAAGTCTTGTCACCAGAGCAGAGAACGCTGTGCTTCTCAAGTATTAAATGATATTCAGTCAGAAACGTTCTTTCAGTGAACTTTATGATTTTTGCTCTTTTGGTCAGAGTAGTCTTTAGTTGTAGGTTTATTTATTGATGTAGGATAATGATTGCAAGAAACATGTAATCTGCCCTTGATAGGAGATTCTGAGTCGTAACAACAGTGCCTTCACATGTGCGCAGACAATGCACTGAACAAGACTAAAACCTGACACCCTTTCTGTCCTTGGTAAGAGAATAGGTCGATAACGCGAGTCTCTTTTTTGTTGGCGTCCCCCTTTTGTTACAAGGGCATTGGGCCACAACCATCATCATTTCAAGTCTGGTCAAGTCTGGCATAGGTTTAGTTGTATTTCAGATATACAGTATACCAGGAAATTTCACACCTTATGGCGTGTTGCATAGATACTGTTATGACAGGTTTGTCTGTGGTTATGCCATTGCTGCCCAGTTCCTGCTGCAGAGAAGTCTCATTTCCTGTGCATTGCGCAGCTATTTCAGTTTGCTTAATTGTAATATATGTTAACTAAAAGATGGTTATAAATGTGTGACAAAGAACACTTTTGTGTGGGTGTTTTGACATTTTGATATTGGCTGAGCTGTACCCTGATGAGAAGGACTATCAGCTCACCCAGAGTAATTGAAGCGTGTTTAGATTCTTTCTGAGCGATAAATATATGCCAAATCTCTTAGGTCTTACAAAGAAAATGATAAAAATCCTGTTAAAGTTCATATGATCAGTACACAGATGGCACTATCTGCTCTGCAAAGCGCCAGCCGCTGTTGTGTTTTATGCCAGGAAGTGTATTTTAGTCACATCTGGAAGACATTAGCGTGCCAGTGATTTTAGATGGCAAGCGGCAAGGTGCTCTTGGCTTTTCCACTGGAAATCATATGCATCTTCCTGTCAATTAAAGTATCCTACAGAGACAATTATTGCACACTCACTTTGAATGGAGCAACAGATGCATTATTGACAGCAAAGCCATTATGTAAAAAGGTAGATTAGGAACGTGTTGCTTCCATCATGGTTTTCCGCTGTTTGTTGCTTTGATTTAAAACCTTTATGATGGTGCACCTTGCAACCTTAAATGCCCCCGGGGAATAATTGATGCCTGTTAGTTGCCAGGTGGAGCATTCGTGACAGGCGTGTTCCTTTCATAATACGCTCACTGACTTCTTGTGGGTTTCACTCTAGTTGAGACTGTGTGTCAAACAGGATATGAGGAAACACAGCTGGTAAATTGCGTGTGGTGAATTGCGTGTGGTGAATTGCGTGCGGTGATGTGGACTATAAAAATGTCTGCGCCAGAAACAAAAAGAATGCAATCTGATCTCATATTATATAGACAGAAATAAGCCTGTTAATGTGATTTAATGAGTTGGGGGTTTTTTTAAACTAAGATATCTAGTAGAGCCTGATACAGTTGTTATATTAGCTGGTCCAGGATTCAGCATTTCTGTGTAGTTTGCATGTACTGTGGGATTTCGCTGGGTACTCTGGCTTCATCACAGTCCGAAGACATGCATGTGTTTAGGGTAACTGGTTATTCAAAATTTGCCATAGATGTGAATGGTAGCATAAAAGGGATGACAAAAGAAGAAGATGTTCATTTAGTTCATTTACCAAGGAGCATTTTGCTGCAGTTGGCAAGACATGTATGCCACAAACACGGATATCAGGAGTGGAAACAAAAAACTTGTAACAATAAAACAAGATCATTTTTAAACCATGTTGTTATGTCATCTTAACAAGGACTCATAAATAACCATACATAAAATGTTTGGGAAATCTGTTGATATTTAAGAAAAAATGAGACCATATGCCTGATCGTTAAATCACAGAATATGAGTATTGGTATCGGTTTTAAAAATCAGCTGTGCACCAATATCTAGTATTGTTTTCTTAGTGTTCTGTAAAGAAAGTAATGAAGTCTCATTGTCTGAATTAGAAACTGCAACACTTACTATCTCAGTTAAAAGATTTAAAGTTTAGTTAACTCAGTACCAAAAATTCCCTCTGTAACTTTGAGTCCCTGGATGCAGAAAAATATCTGGATCTGTGTCAATTTCTGATATTTAATTGATAATATATTGATAATATATTTATTATATTCCATTAATCAATAAAATAAATACTTGAAAGGCTTACCATTTGTTCCAGAGCAGAGTTTTACATTTAAATTTTTTTTTTCCTTTTTACTCCAAATTTCAAAGTTATGGCATTAAAGCAGGCTGATTGGTCAGTTGCAATGTTGATCCTGGACCAACATTATTATGATGATGCAGGAATACACGGATAGATGTCTTCAAATGATTTTTTTCAGTCAGACCAGCACCACAAAATGTAGAGATTTTCCCAAAAAAAGATATAATTAGACATAAAGAAACGCTCACATGTAAAGAACTGCAACCAGTGAGTAACATTAGAGCAATAATTGTTTAGCTTCTGTCGCGTGCATTAAATGTGCTTGTGAAACCATACCTTTTTGCTAAAACATATTCACAGCCTACATGTAGGTCACACTTTGGTAGCCTCTGTGTAAGAGTGCACCCATTGTGTGCACCACAGTGGATTGTCGTTACATCATCAACGGAGTGATGGCAAGTAAATGAAAAAGAAAGAAAGAGAAGCATGCTTATCATCAGCCGTAAAAGATGGTTTTACTCTGCTGCGTCGCTGACAGCTGGTGCAAACAGACAGCCATCACGCTAATTTTACCTCATAAACAGGGAGACTAATTACTGCTCCGAATCAGACTGTTTTAGATTCCTAACATTGTAGAAGCGATTTATTTCTCTGCAATAGCTTGTATTATGTCTTTGTTTTTGAAAATTAGAATGCACCGTTGACATATTACTATGAAGATAAGTAAGCCATTCTAAGTAACACATTCTCACTCATGTATTTCATATGGGACTGGCTGGCTTGAGTCCAGCTGCAGATCATTTCTTGGCCTACTTGATTGTTGTTGGCCTGTTGGAGCTCAATTAGGGCTGCTGCCGACTAAATGGAACAAAAGTGAGCTTTTACAGTGCTCCCAGGTGACCACAGTTAGCCATTTAAGCTGAGCACCAACTGTACAGTATTTCCAGTGGTATCAACTCTCCTAAGTTCACCTTAAGTACCTCATTACTCACATGAATTGCAGGTGCTTTAGTGGTTTGATGTGTTGTGTGCTATTTTCAGTTGAGTGTATCCATTTTTATTTGCCACTTATCTATCAGTATTATGTCATTGTTAATTAAGTATGACACAAACATAACGACTCATGAGTGGGTGCTGTTTTACATAGTCCTCGGCAGAGCTTTTATATCCAGATAGTAAGGTGTGAGCTCGAGCTACCTGCATCTTTTTACAGAAATTGAGCCTTTTAAACAAGAGTTCAGGACTCTGGACAGCTCCTTAGTACCATGCTGAGCATCACACCGAACAGCTGGAACATCAGGAAAAGTTCGATAAGTCTTAAATTTATGAATTGTTTTGTTCGTTTTGATGTTCTCATTGTTTTTTGGGTTGGGATATAGAACATCAATTCTGTTTGTTCGAGAACTTGCTACTGAATGCCAGATTTGTATTTTTTTTGCCTCACTGAAGATAATTCACCTGAATTTCTCACATGCTCAGCTTCTGGTTGTATGTTTTTGCAAACCCTCCAGCCCAACATGCCGGTTTGTTCACCTCCTGCAGTTGGTATTAGGAGTCTGCCCTTCCTGCAAGCTGCTGCCAGTCTCATTAATGCCTTTCCCAAACCCCAGTCTCAGGCTCAAGTCTTTTCTCAATCCATATGGCATTTTCTTTTCATTAATAATCATAATAATATTGGTCACACATGCTTGGCTTCTTAACATGGTACAGCTGCTTTGTTTATAAAATTGTTTGACTCGTACCTAAACATGAGCCCATTGTAAAGAGTGTCTTTCATTTAAACAACACTTATAATTTGACAGGCTTTAGACTGAAGAAAAAAGCAGAAAAAAGGCTTTTAAGTTGCTCAACCACACTAGTTAGCACTGGTATCTAATATTTTTTTTACATGATTCCTGCCCTAGTCACCTCTGATAGGAACAAAAACAGATCACTTCCTTTGCAGTAGAAAGCTTTTCCTGTGTTGGACCTGTCTGATATGGAGAGCTTGATATTTAGCTGAGCTGAGTAATAGTTTTAGTACCTCTAAAAGCTTATTGTTCTCAGTATGGGGAGGTTTCAGTGTCATTTTAATAGTACTGATAACCTTTTGATGTTTAGATAAAAAATATGAAAACATTTTTACCCAAATAGCTTTTCTGGGCCAGTTCCACCAGCAGTCTATAGAGCGATAATAATAGAACGGCAACCTCAGGCCTATTTTTAACATATCAGAGAGGCTTTTAGCATGCTGTTGGTCTTGAAAGAAAAGGGATTTTTCTGCAGGCGCTGAGAAGCTATCATGTACCATACTTATTAACTGCTGTATCTTATATACAGGAGAGTTTAGTGGTAGTCAGCATGGTCAGAGCTGAAAGGGTTCTTCGAGGTCTTAATAGAACAATACGGGCATGCTTGAGAGCTTTAACATGCTTCTTTTTGTACAAAGGGGATCCCGGCGTGGGTGTGTCTGTATGGACGTCACAATAGCATTGACACTGAGAGAGCAGGTGGTAGACATTACTCACCAGACTGCATTAATTATTAAGATTAGTTGTAGCATACAGAGCTTTGTGAAGAAGTCTAATTTTGTTCTTTAATAAATGAACCTAAAGGTACTTTATTTATTTGTGCTGTGAAAAAAGTAACTTATTTAAGTTTTTGTCTTTGTTTGTCTTGGACATTTTAATGCTTTTAAATGTGTCAGTGTCATAGAGGATTATTCAAATCTTATAGGCAAAAACAACCCAACACACACACACACACGCACACGCACACACACACACACACACACACACACCCCCACACACACACACCTACACACACACACACACACAATGAAGCTTAAATCGGGATAATGCAGCCAGGGCTGTGACATCACAGCCTCCCGTATGCTGATTGGTGGAGCCACGCTTCAAGCTGAGCTCTCTCCAGCCTCAGATGGTACGATGCTACAGCGAGGCAGTACAGCGGGGGCTGTGCACATCCACACAGGCATGGCTCCTCTGGATGGGAAAAACACAGGAAGAAGGAAGGATGGGATTGTAAATCACCCTTTCTGTTAGGGTTTTCTGCTTTGCCGTTTGTGTGCGTGTGTATGTGTGTGTGCTTGTGTGAGTGTGTGTGTGTGTCAGGTTGAGGGTGTCAGGGAGGAGGGGACGTATTCATCACAGCCTCGAGCAGCTCTTTTGCTTTCACTGGGAAACCAGGCAGCCAGATCTGTTTTGCTTCCTGCTGGAAAAAGGGTGCAAGGACATCTGGGGTTTTTTGTGTCAGTTTTTCCACTCTGGATTTTATTTTCTCACACACACCTATATGCACACTGGAACTCATGAAATGCACAGGACGAAAGCCGGAGAGTGGGGTGTAGAATGGCTCACTATAAGGATGTATCTGTCAGGAAGACTTCTTTAAATCTGGTGACTGGATTTTTTCAATATCTTCGTGGTAAGTAGGGCATCATCTCTTGTCTGTGTGGTTAATATGGAGCATAACATATCCTAATGCTTTGTAGGTGAATCCCTGCTTTGAGAACTAGTTAGCCTGCTGCCCAAACACAGCTCAGTGTTGCATCCTTGCATGTTCACATCTGTATGTACTTGCTATGCTTCAGTGGGCATCCCTAGTTCATCAGTGATGAAGCATTTGCCTGTGGGTTAACTTGATATCTTTGCTCCCTCTATAGTGTTCGCAATGCCTCCTTAACACGTGACCACTGTCTATATCTCCAAGGGTGGATTTTTAAAAATGGCCACTCTGTGTGGCATGCAGCATTAGCCAACTGGTATGTTTGCCAGAGTGTTAGAAATCACTTCTCACCGTGTCAACAGCCAAAGCAAAGAAATGTGTTGTTTTATTACACATCCTGAATAATGCATGAGGGATTTTGAATGAATATATTCATAGGCCACAAGAGAGGTTGAGGGTGACCTAAACAATCACACATGTTAACGCTGGACGTACAGGGGTTTGTGGGGTGAGAAACTGCCTCTCTACTCATCCTCTAATCTCCTATGTGACCTCTTTTGGGGTGCACTTCCCAGGAGGATCTTTTATACTAGCACTGGTAATCAACCGCACACATCTAAATAGTCCACAAATAATGCATGCTGATATACACGGTGCAAGAGTGCTCCAATGCTACCTGACATTATATATTGCAAGTTAAGATAAAATATTATTCTGACTATGGAAGTCCGAAAATGGTTCCAAGTCACAGAAGTTTAAGTGAGATTATTATTTTATGTGTTTTATGATTTTTTTAGTAGTTTAGTATGTGTGTTCTATTCATCTGGTGGTTTGTTCTCTATTAATGTCACCAGTTCTTCCAGTGAGCCTAATATTGGACTATAATGTATCAGAGCATGCGATTTGGTGATCATCTGTTGACATGGACTATGTTCCTTTAATTTTCAGATGAGCAAGAGGCAGTGCAGAAGAGAACCTTCACAAAATGGATCAATTCTCATTTAGCCAAGGTAAGTGTGAGTTTCCATCCATGCAGTACACTGCTTTCATTACTTAACTAACCTAAATCACTTATAAAATATCAGAGATGTGATTTACAGGCTGATTAGACTCCAACCTGCCAAATTTGTCATATTTATATAGCTTCTTTTTTAAAGCTGCTGACCTGTCAGAGCACTAAAAGGAAGTTACTGCAAAATAATGTTTAGCTTGTGACAACACCAGCCTTTATAACACTGCACAAGACAGTTGAATTTATCCAGTTAGGTGTAAATAATGACATCGTTTACCAAGATGCTTAAGCACTCAAGAGAAAATCTTGTTTAATGAGAATGGGCTGTTTTTTACAGTGGTATTTTGCTGGGTCTAATGAAGGGCAAGGGACAAACTCCATATACATGCAAACCTGTGATTCTTCAGGTTACATCAGACAACGCTCAGTTCCGTTTTAAAGAGTCATACTTGGAATATTTATAGTGAAAGTGGAATGGATTTAGGGATTAACTAAAAACTGGTGTTTGAGCTATGCGTTTGTAGTTTTTCTAGTGTTTGCATGTCTTCTGTTTAGGAGTGCGTAAGTATGTGTGTTGGTGTTCGGCTATTCATGTACTCTGTGTGTGCGTTGGCGTATGTGTGTGTTTGCGGAGAGGATTGGCAGGGACAGTGATGCAGTGTGCAGATGGAGAGCAAGAGGGTGAGGACTGTTCCCTGCAGGCCGTCGTCTGCTTATAAGGTTCACGCATGTATATTACAAGGGCCTAAGTGCACAACAATAACACATGCCCACATGCTGTATTGCATCACAGTGGGACTCGAATGCATCGGGAGCTAAATTAGATTGTGTCTGTTGATGTACTGCATACCAGAAATTACTCAAAATATAAATAACTGGCTGGGAATCTTTATGTAACTGCAGATGACACAGCAAAATGTGCAGCATGGGGCACCGCTGCTTGTTGTCAGTCTGGGATCTGGCAAAGGATTTGGTTTAGAGGGGGTCTTTTGTTGAGCCTGATCTGCCCACGAGAGTTCAAAGCTTGGCTTCTAAAACTTTAGAAGAATCTGAGTAATGTGGTGGGCCAGAGTTGGGACGCTCTGTTGGTCTATTCATCATTATTCATGCACTGCGCTCAAGCTCACACACTGCGCATACCAATAGGACTAATGTAGCATAAGCCCCATCATGAAAGCCATTTCACACAGTCAGGTTTGCACTGCAAACAGCTCCTGAGCGACTTCCCTATATAAACAGTAGAATTTACCTGTGGCGACTTTTCTTCTCAAATTTTTTTTTTTGCTGTCATACTTTTGCTGTCATTTCTGTGCATTCATGTATGAATATTTTGAAATCGCTTTGAATTAAATTAGCTTTTATAGATGAGTGTTGAACAAAGTTTATCAAAGTTTGAACTTCCTCGAGTTCTCACACTTCCCTTCAGCTTTTGTGCCCATTTCCTCTGATATTGTGTTACTAAGCAACTTTCCACTGATTATCACTGTTTTTCCACTGTTAAGTGTTTGCTGATAGTGCAGTAATTTCCAATTTTCCAGGGTACGTGCGATTTTCCAAACTACAAAGGCTGTTTTGTGCTTATATGAGCTTTTGTGTTATGGTCTGCGGGAGGCAGACCGTGTAGAGAAAGAGTGGAGGACCCAAGAGCGGACAATGATGAGGAGACGGAATAAACTTAACAAAAGGCGAGCCTTTATTTGTGGCTGGTACTTGAACATGGAAAAATAAAGCAAAAGGCTGACCAAACTAAGAAAACTATGAATGAACTGTGACAAGACTAGGAAGACTATGAACACTTGAAAATACTATAAACATGAAGGGAACTATGATCTCAAAGACGACATAGGGAGGGGTACACAGATGACGTGACCTTGAACACAGGAAGACTGAGGACTTAAATCAGGGGTCTCCAACTCCAGGCCTCGAGGGCCAGTGTCCTGCAGGTTTTAGATATGTCCTTTATCCAACACAGCTGATTCAAATGGCTAAATCACCTCCTCAACATGTCTTGAATTTCTCCAGGGGCCTGGTAATGAACTAATCATGTGATTCAGTTTTGTTGACTTAAGGTGAAATCTAAAGCCTGCAGGACACTGGCCCTCGAGGCCTGGAGTTTGAGACCCCTGACTTAAATACACACATAAGGTGATCAGGGGAAGTGGAGACACTTGAGGACACAGCTGACTAGAATGAAACATAATGAAACAGGGGAGAGTAACACTAACCACATAAACACAGAACACAAGACCCTTTTACAAATAAAATCTAATAAAATAATAATAAAATAAAAAGGAAAAGGAAACAGGAAAATAAAACATGAAAGACTAGACAAGGAACCAAACATAGAAACCAAGGAGACAGATGATAAATAATTGCTAACCCAAACCTCCACTAAACCCTAAATAAAAATGTCACACAAACTTATAATCACCAAACTAACATGAGAACTTACAAAACAAAACTCAGAACGCTGTGACAGAGACCCAGCCTGTGACACTGAAGGGCTGCTTTTTATTTTAATCTAACACGAATAGAATAGATCACAACATATAGATAAAACTCATTAAACTTACATTCCTAAAACTGGGTCTGAGCTGCATGCATACTTTAACGTGGATATTAAGCTGCAGTGTTGAAGGAACAATGTGCATTTTAATTAGGGTGTATAAACAGGTGAAAATCAAAGGAAAAACCCAAATGGCGATCCTAGTGTTTTAATGACCGGACATGATATTGCAGAACTGAGCACAACAAGAAATTATCTAATGTTGTTTTGTGACAAAAAGACAAAACAGTACATGCAACCAGTAACAAGACAGTAGCGTGCTTCTTCATGCTGCTTTGCCCCAAATAGGCAGCCAACTGCATCCTGTCATGGAATATGTTGAGTTGTGAAATTGCCTGTATACAGTGCCAAATAAAGAATTCCCATGGTGAGCTTTGCTTTTAATTACAGCTTCACTGTGCTGCATAAATAAACATGTGTTCCGGTTATTTATTCTGTGCTGAACGTGTAAAACAGTACGTCATAACGCTGCCACTCATGTTGAGGAATCTGCAGTTCTGTAATTGTGTGGATATGATATCAGGAGACAGTAACCGGTTAGGGTTAAATGAGTACCATTGCCTCGGGACTGGGCACCAAGCCACCGCTGAGAAAAAGGCACCATCTTTTCAGCTGCAGGGAGGCTGTGTAGTTGTTGCTAACAAGCTTGTTTCTCACAAACAGCCCTTGGTTTCTCCTCTTTGCTGTAATGTGCTAGTATCCTTCAATTTGCTAGAATTCATAGTGTAATGGTTTAACTTCTAATTACTGCAGATTTTCAGGACATTTTGCTTCTGCACATTAAAGCCGTCTTCTCTTCTCCAGCATAAACCACCACTGGAGGTAAATGACCTGTTTGAGGACATCAAAGATGGGGTAAAGCTCTTGGCACTGCTGGAGGTCCTGTCTGGCCAAAGACTTGTAAGTATTTATTTATTTTTTACTAGATTTAGGCATAAATTATATGAATTTACATTCATGTGAAAAAGAAAGTTTTTCACAGTACTGTAAAAAAACTAATTACGCTCCATGATTCAGTGCCTTGCAACACCTTTAGAAGCAAATACTTTGATTGCTTTCTGTATGAATTTGTCATCTCTCACTTTACTTTGAGAACATTTTGGTCCACTCTTCCTAATGCTGCTTCAGTTCAATGAGTTTACAGACATTCTGTCTGAAGGTACCACCACCTCATTTTAGTCACCTTGAGGTCAGGACCATTGCAACACCTTGATGCTTTTTTTTAAAGCAGTTCACCTGTAGATTCACAGATATGCTTGAGATCATTGTCCTTTTGTGCAACCCATTTTCAGTAAAGCTTTAGCTGTTGGACAGATGGCTTCACATTTAACTCTAAAACACTTGTTATACAGAGGAGTTTATGGCCACTGTACTCAATAATTAAATGCTGTTTTTGTTTTTGTTGATTGTGGGCAAACATCTCCACTTTTGTCTTGTTTGTCAAAAGAACATTGTTCTAAAAGTCTTGTAGTTTGTTCAGATCCAACTTTCAATCCTAACCTTTGCTGCCATGTTCTCAACTGGCAACTCTTCTAAACCATCCTTATTTGTTTAGTCTTTCTTTAACTGTGCAGTCATGAACTTTAGCATGTTAGTTTAGGCCTGTAGATTCTGAGTTGCAGCTATTGGATGTTTTGGCATTTCCCCGAGGATTGCATGGTTTCTTCTTGGGCTGTATTTGAAGGGAAGTTCAAATAATCTTTCTCAGTGTGTATTAATGGACTTCAAATTGTTTCAAAATAGCCTTATAACCCTTCCCAGACTGATGGACAGCAACAATTGCTTCTCTAATCTCATTATTGATGCTTTCCTCCTTGACATTCTATTAACACAGACCTGAATGCTCCAGACCTGCAAACTGCCAAAATATCTGCTTTTACTGAGGCGGTCACACTTGCTGATAATCAGTTAATAAAGTGGATTTGATTAGCAGCACTTGACTGCTACTTACCTCGTAATTAATATGGAAGCACTAAGCGTGTACTTAGGTTTTCACAGGACTGTACAGTATGGATTTTAATTTAGGGGTCCATCCATATTCAGCAGGAACAGTACAGTCAGTTTTTGAAATACAGTCATTTTGGGGGCCATACGGACTGAATAAAAACATTTCCATTCAGTGCATGACTTTGTGTTTACAATTGTGGGCTACAATTTATTCTATTATTATCTTCCACCTATGCTATTCTGGTGTGTTAAATAAAGATGCTAGCAAAACCTACTCAACAGTTGTTTTTTGTCCTGTGTTTAAGGCAACAAGCAAATCTAGTAGTATATGCTATACTGTAAGTAAGTTTCATTGAAAAGACTGTAAACATTTAATAATAATAATAATAATGTATACTTTATTGATCCCCGTGGGGAAATGTCAGGCGCCTGCTTAGTGGCTGCGCCAGCAGTGTGTAGGGACAGTACCTTGCTCAAGGGTACCTCAGGGTAGCCGTTCAGTGGATTTGAACCCCCGACCTTCCGATCATGGGGCAACCACTCTACCTACCTTTCAGGAGTGCACCCTTGCTCATTTTAGATCAGCCAAGATTTTAATATAGACAGATATCATTGGTTCTAACTCATGCTTTAAAGATTGGGATTGTACTTTTTTTTTTCTCAAAGCGACTTTGGCACTCTGCTGTTGATTTATATAAGAGAAATCCTGCTAATTCTCACAGACTGCTCCCTGTGTGTTACAGTGCAATTAGAGGAAGATTTTTCTATTTTCTTTTCTTTTGAGGGGGGGTAAGCTGCAAGTAAACACAGCTTTTTGGGGATTAATAAAGTTATCTGAATCTGAATTTTACAAATTAGCAGATGGTTGGATGAAGATATTCTTAACTTTTATGAGCTAGCTAAATTTTTCCTTTCTGTCGTTTCTGTCTTAAGCCTTGTGAGCAAGGCCGCCAGTTGAAGAGAATCCACTGGGTTTCCAACATCGGCACTGCACTCAAATTCCTTGAAGGCAGGAAGGTAAGCATGCTGTCATAATGACAATTTGACCTTTCACTGTAAATGTTGTGAAGTATTTTTCTTCCACAACTGAACATAATACTTGAAAAACGTGACACATCTTCAAGAATTCAAAAATCCCAGAGAAAAAGCTTTTGATTGGCTATTTAGTTAGCATGCATGAGGTAACTGTTGGTAGAACATGCACTACTATGTTTAGAGAAGCAGGAAACTGGACTTCTTTATTACATAAGCCATCTCTAAACCTCTTGGCTCTATGTAGCCTGTGTCCCACTTTCACTAGAGTTCCCTCAGGACTAAGATTTATATTGTTGTGATCTCTCTCCCATCACATGTGCCTTCAGTCTGTGTATCGAGGATCACCGGTCAGTCGCCAGTAAACCCCATGTGTGATCATATGCTGTATGCATCCTTTTGTTTTGATGCACGTAGACTATGCAATGCTTGGACACAGTCATTGGTTTTCTATGAATGTAGCTATTCAGCTTTTCTACTGATGTATGTTTAAAGCATTTTGACTACAGTACTGATTACTAGTGTGTCTGCCTCCCTTAATTCTGACCACATCAAAAGCAGAGATGCGAACATGACAACTTGTAGCAGTTCTTCAGTGTAGGGTTTGAAAAGCTGTGTTGCATCTGCTTTTGCTTTAACCTTTAGTTGAATACTTTTCTTTTTTTCATCTGGTTGACTCTTCATTGTGGCTGTTTGTGCCTTTTGCCAGTGACAATACTTAACTGCATCAAAGATGTGGCTTTGATGACTCTGAGCAAACAAAAGCTTGCAGATTTCTTTGGACTGTGTGACTGAAAGGGTTCCTCTGGGTTGAAAGTCTCACTTATAGACTGCCTGAATAGGAGTTTAGGCTCATAATAATCTTTCGCTTGGCTTTTGTTTCAGATCAAACTTGTTAACATTCATGCAACTGACATCGCAGATGGCCGACCATCTATTGTCCTTGGGTTGATATGGACCGTTATCCTCTACTTTCAGGTAATACTTTATCTCTCTTTAAATCCCAAAAGTTTTATTACAGTTACTCTCCAAGGTGAGTTGCTGTCCTGCAAGTAACTCACTCTGATCATTTTTTGCTCAACATTTAATCCATTGCTAATCTTTGTGCTGTCGAACCTTTACAAAGGACAAAGTATAAGTCAAGCATCACCAGCTTAAAAGTGATGCTAAAAATTACAGATGCAGGGGAATGTCAAGACATACTGCCATGTTCTCCTTGTTTTCTTTTTTTCCTCTCAACTAGATTGAAGAGCTAACCAGTAACCTGCCAGCCCTTCAAGCTTTATCCAACAGCAACTCTTCTGTGGAGAGCATTGCCAGCTCTGGAACAGGAAGCCCTCCAATGAAGAGAAAGGTGGTTAACAAATTTAAGGGCAATGCCAAGAAGGCACTGCTCAAATGGGTGCAGTGTACAGCAGCTGAGTATGTCACTTTAAAAACCATCATCATGATATATATATCATATTGGAAAGGTTCATGTATGCAAAGTCTGCAAAATGAACATTTTTCTTTTTTTAAGGAATTTTGGAATTGAGGTGAAGGACTTTGGTCCCAGCTGGCGTGATGGCGTTGCATTCCAGTCAGTGGTGCACGCCATCAGACCCGACCTGGTGGACATGGAGGTGGTACGGCGAAGGAGTAACAGGGAGAATTTGGAGGAGGCCTTTTCACTTGCAGAAAATGAGTTGGGCATTCCCCGTCTGCTGGATCCAGAAGGTGTCCTTGACCGTTTCAACAGCTCGCATTAATTATTCTAGAGTTGTAGGCTTTTCTTGCAAAGTGATATTGAGTATGCATGCTAAACTGTTGAGATTTTTAAGTTGTGTGGTGGAAAATACCACCTTACAGAAGATTAATATTCTGTAGCTCCGAGTTTCAGTCTGTGTAGAAGCAGCCTGCAGTGGCTCTGCAGTCCTGTCTTCTCTAGCAGAGTCGTGATGCTTTGTTGCAGCTACACATTGAAATGCCTTTGCTTTTACAGGAGCTTGACCTCGATTTCTTGAAACATCAGGTCAAGGATGGAGATGAAAACGACATGTATAATTAGCTGCCAGGCCTTGGGAGAGTTATCCTAAGGACACAAAGTATTTATGTGCCATACTGACTTAATACCAAAAGTAATGGCTCTGTCAGATATCCTCCTCGTCTCTACAGGCATCGTGGCATGTTTTATCTTTACTGACAGGATTATTAAATGTCTTAATATATTTGCATCCATTTTTTTATACGATTCTTTGTGCATTCTTTTAACAAGTGCAGTGGACAATGTTTATGTTAATCTGCAGATGTGGACGTAGACAAACCAGATGAGAAATCCATCATGACATACGTGGCGCAGTTTCTTAAGCACTATCCGAACCCCCATCATTCTGAGACCGACGGACAGCAGGATGAGGTACCTAACTCTAAATTTATCCTTTATATTTCAAGTGTATGTAGGCAGTGATAGTTTGGGGTAAAATGGGATTCGTATGAATGTATAGCTACATATGTTAATGTTGTTAAATTTGTATATAGTGTCTACAGTTTTTCCAAAAACTGCCTACATACAGAGAACAATCCATACTTAATGAAAGTTGCTTCATCTGCTGCTGAGCAAAACTTTTGAATAGCTGTGCCTGCTATATGTGATTCTTGTCGTTTTATCTCATAAAAGTTAAGCGAGATAAAGCAATCGTTGCATGATCACAGCATAAATATAATCATCAACATAGTTTCCCGTCATCGTGGACTCATTTAATTTCGTCATTTATTTATTTTTGTGCACATTAAGCTCCTTCTTGGCTCAATTCCAACTTTTGCACTGTCAGTGCCAGTGCTCCAGGTGAGAGCTCAGGTCATAGCACTGCATGCTTCCTGTTTGGAGTGAATGTCCACCTTGGTCTTGTTCCATTTTGTATCCACTTTATTTCTTTTTCCCTTTGCTTTTCTAATACCTTTATCACATATTTACATCTCTCTGCTTTCCTGGATAGTTTGGTCCCCAAGATATAGAGCAAATGCTTGAGGTATGTTCAACTTAAAAGACTAAATCAAAGCTTTGAAGAAGATACCGTCTGTGCACTCTTCATCCTTCTTTTCTGCTACCTTAACTTTTAAAACTAATTATTCCTTAAATGTAGAGGTTGTGTTTGTGTGGGTCTCTTAGCACGTTGAGTCTTTAATCTTTAACTGTGTATGTTCGGGATGTCATTTTTACTTGAGATTCCCACTGGCATGCTTATAATAAAAGATATTAGGTCTGTTCCCATTTTAAGTGTTATGTCTACTGATTGTGACAGAGAGAGGAGCGGAAGATGCTGAGAGAACTAAAGGTGTTTTTAGATCAGCTGGAGAGAGATGTGCTACGGGCCCAAGGAGCAGAGGGAAGCCTCGCTGACAAATACCAGGTTAGTGAGGTGTGGGAAACGGGCTGTAGCATTAATCTTTGAAAAAGTCATTTAGCAATGTGTGTCTCCTTTTTTTTAGGCATTTAAGAACTTCCGTGTCCAGTATGAAATGAAGAAAAAGCAGACAGATCCACTCTTACAGCCAGTCCAAAAGGATGGCAAGCTCTCTGTGGATCAAGCTCTGGTCAAGCAGGCCTGGGATCGTGTGTCTACCAGGGTAATTGTACTGCATGAAAAATTCATTACGGGCCACAAAAACAGCAGGAAAATTTATGACAATTAACCACACAAATAAAATAAAACCTGATGATTAGTAATAATCATTCTTTTTTATTTGTTATTGTTCTTTTCTTGGCTAAAAAGATTGGATTGATCCACTGGAGGCTCTGAGAAAAACCAGTCAGGGTTCATCTATTTACTTGTTGCCAATGAAAGTTCAGTGGGGTGCAAGCGGTTTGTTCAGGGGGGGAGATGGGAACAGAGGCGATGTTGTTCATGGGGCGGTCTACTCCTCGAGACCTCCACAGCTTGTCTAGACTTGCATAACACTCTTTTGTGGCCTGATTACTCGTAACCATGTGGAAATGTTATGCCCAGCATAGCCTCCTGTATGGTGGGATCTTGCTTTGGTAGAGTGGTTTTGTTTAATGAGTGTCAATTGCAGCTGCTGGACTGGCACATCCATCTGGACAAGTCCCTGCCCGGGCCTCTGGGAGTGATTGGCGCCTGGCTGCACAGAGCAGAGATGGCTCTAAGAGAGGACATTCCCATCCAACATGCTCATGAAGAGACAGCCAATGTTCTTCACAGAAAACTAGAGCAGCATAAGGTAGCATAGCTTACCTCTTAGTCTTTACATGTCATGGAGTTAACTTTGTTTTGGACGGTATGAAGAAACAGGCGGTTGTTTAAATTTGCAGGAGGTATTGAAAAGCTTGGAGTCCCACAGGCAAACCTTTCAACAGATTCACAGGGACAGATCAGTGAATGGGGTGCCCGTCCCACCTGAGCAGCTCCAGGATATGGCAGAACGGTAAGATCTTTGTCAGGATAAGTAGATCTTTCTTAGGCATTTGATGATTTCTTGTTTTGGTCTTTTGCACTTTTTAAAAAAATAATAACAGACCATTTGTTTTATTTGCAGGTTCAACTTTGTGTCTACATCATCACACGCTCACTTGATTAAGCTGGAATTCTGGGAAATGAAGTATCGACTGATGGCATTTCTTATGTTGGCTGAATTAAAACTTAAGTCCTGGATCATTAAATATGGCCGACGGGATTCAGTCGAACTCCTATTGCAAAGCTACCTTGTAAGTTAAAATCATAGGAATTGTAGTCCAGGTTTTTAAAAGGCACAGTGTCCATCGGACCAATGAGCATTTGTCTTCGTGTTTCAGACATTCGTTGAAGGCCACCGATTTTTTGAGCAGTATGAGATAACCTTCACTGGTCTCAAGCAAGCTGCAGAGGTTTATGTTAAATCTGACAGTTCAAGTAAGTCTCTTTGCTTTTTTATTTATAAGCTGCTTTTTTATTTGTAGATATTATACACAAGTGTTCATTTGGACTTCTAGTAAACAGACTTACTGTTGATTTCACGTTACAGGGTCTAAGACCTGTAACAGAGGTAAGTCCAAAAACAGTCCAAACTTTGCCTAACCCTGAGTCATTTCTGTCTGCAAATAGGGGGCTGCACACGTTTCTCTCTCTTTAAAATCCCCAAAGTACGAAATCATGCATAATGCATGCAGTAACAATAGTTTGAATGCTTTTTAGCATGATTTTTCCAACCTAACACACCAGCATCAACCATGAGGCCAAATCATCTGCGGACATAATCAAATGCTTTGTATACAGGTGGCATCCATGCTGATTTTGGTTTAACTGAACTACTATTTCCATTTCCTGTTTAAAGTTGATGAAGCGGAGGGGGTGAGTAAATTCCTCAGTGATACCACAGCTCAGTGGAAGAACTTGGCTTTGGAGGTGCGCAGTGTACGGAGCATGCTGGAGGAGGTGATTGCTAACTGGGAGAAGTATAGCAGCACAGTGGCAGCTCTGCAGGCCTGGCTGGAGGATGCAGAGCAGATGCTCAGCCAGTCAGAGAATGCCAAGCGTGTAAGTGCATTTAGATAATAGAAAAAACTACATTTGAATATTTTATGTACAATTTTTATTTGTGTTGTTTTATGTTGATTCTTTTAAAACACGAAAAGAAAGAAAATCATATTTTTCTCTTTGGCCATGGAGTGGACAGTTAAAGTTGTGTTGCCTTTTTTAAAATTTTTCCTTGTTACAGGACTTTTTCAGAAACCTCTCCCACTGGATCCAGCAGCACATGGACATGAACGATGCCGGGAACTTTCTCATCGAGACGTGTGACGATACGGTCTCACGGGATCTAAAGCAGCAACTTCTGCTGCTGAATGGGAGATGGAGGGAGCTGTTTGTTAAAGTCAAACATGTAAATGCAACACACTTTTGAACAACACATGCACCACCAAAAAATTTCCAATTATAGTTTTATCCAAACAGCTGAAAGTTTTAACGATTTGGACAAAAAATCTGTGATATCTTTCATTTCATTGGCAGTATGCAAGAGCGGATGAGGTGGATAAATTGAGGCAAGACTACCAAGACGGGATTAACACACTGAAGATGTTCATGGATGCAACCAATGAGAAGATGACAGCTCCTATCCAAGTATCTTTTCTAAATTGCAGATCCTTTGTCCAAGATGTTGAGGTAAACAACCTCTGCTCTCATCTGCTTTCTCGACTTAGACAAATCCTTTTGTATTCTCTATTATATGATATATCATCATTTTTTCATCTTCCTCTAGGAAATCAAGCACAAATTGCCAGCTATGGAAGCAGCCTGTAAGGCAGCAAGCCGCACAGCTCAGCTGTTAACCAAAGACACTCCACAAGAAGAAGTTTCACAGATGATGACTGTAATGGCTTCTATCAAAGAGCAGCTGAGTAATGTGCGTACAAGTCTATATAGTTTACATGGCCTTACTTTAATGTGTGATTTCTTGATGCTGATGTTTAGTTTGTGTAGCGCGCGCGTGTTTGAAACGTATATTTGTTGACAGTATTTATAAGTGTTGTTGCAAATTTATGATGTTCAACATGAAATCCCTGCTCTTAAGTCGATCTCATCAGACAAGCAAAGGCAAATTTATGCGCTCACTGGAAATTTTGCTGCTTAAGCCATTGCACCACCGCATCTTACTTACTATATTATCTTTTTTGCACTACTTTGTATTCCCAATGAGGTCTGTAAATGAAGTTCAAGAGATTTTCTAACCCATGACAAGTTTTCTGTCTTAAAGAAATCTGAGCAGACACAAAACCCCACTTTTATTACAAGTTATCTAAATGTTGAAGTTACCCTCAAGCCCTTTATCTATGTTTAATTAGGTTTATTGAAATTAAATTAAGAACTGCCACTTCCGATAACATAATTTTTTAATAAGATAAAATCTAAAAAGCTTTTTTATTCTAATAAAACATTTTGTTTTTACACATTGACATTTAAATAAAAAATCATACTTTTAAAAGTGGATAACTGATATTGATCATAAGACTAATGAATTTTCTTATGATGAAATATTATTATCATTTTACTTTCATGAATATGCTCTCCTCCAATCAGATAAGGGAGAGATGTTTGCCTCTGCTTCGGGAGTCTCAATCGCTTTTGCCTCCACTGGAGGAAATGGAGAAGAATATCACAGGCTTCTACCAAGCACTGGAGAAGGCTAGTCATATCACCAGCACCACCGACTCGGAGGGACCAGTAGACTTTAAACAGAAATGCCAGGTAACTGTGAAATACACTGAGTAATTTTTAGTTTTGGATTTCTAGCAGAGTTTTGTATGTTTTAGCCTAAAGCCTCTGGATAAAAATAAATGGCTAACACCTTAACTGTCATTTAATACTGCAGGAACTGGCAACCTTCACACATAGCTGTAAGAAATGTCTGACAGTAATAGAGAAAGACCACCAGACCATCCAAAAAATAATGAACAGCAGTAAAACCCTTGAGCATATGGAAATGGGTCTTCTGCAGAAAAGGGTAGCAGACTTGCAGACCTCATCACAGGTAAATATCAAGACCTGTGGTCTTTTTCACCGTAATCAGTGACTGAATTATTTTAGCACTAAAAATTACTTTTTTTGTGCCAAGAACTTGATTAAAGAGTCTACAGAGTGGAGAAAACATGTGGAGGTCAACAGCAGCCTTATGAAGAGATTTGATGAGTCACGGGTAGAGCTGGAGAAGGTTCTTAAAATGGCCCAGAACTTCCTGACAGAAAGAGGCAACCCAGAAGAGCTGCTGAAGAAACACACTGTGAGCGTGCTTTGCCAGATTCAGATGTTTCAGATCTTTTATATCAGTTTATGATAGTATACACGATATGTATACTATCATATGAATCCCAGTGCAGTAAGATTTAACAATAAAACAGTGTAATCTGTGCAAAGTGTAAAAGCAATTATGTTTTTTTTTTCAGGAATTCTTTGGACAGCTCGACCAGCGGGTCTTAAACACTTTCCTGAAAGCTTGTGATGAGCTGACAGACATTTTGCCAGAGCAGGAGCAGCAGTCATTACAGGAAACAGTTAGAAAGCTGCATAAACACTGGAAGGTTGGTGTCAACGATGTTTAATCCATTAATTTAAAATGCTTTCAATTTCAATATGACTTTAAAAGATAGCAAGAAATTCTTAAAATATACTGGAATGACTGACAATCTCTGTAGCTTTTCAAAAAGTTGGTGCAAACAAACTGTGCTGCTCAGAGTCTGACAGCTTTGCTGTTGTCTTTCTCCTTTTTCAGGACATACAGACAGATGCTCCCTTTCATCTCCTGCATCTAAAGGTGGAGGTGGAAAAAAGCAAGCTGATGTTGTCACTGCAAGAGTGCCAGGCAGAGCTGACCAGGGAAAACCGCCACCTGGCTAGCATGGGGAGCGAAAGGCTCATTAAGGAGCACAGGGTAAGCACACTGTAGATGGCTGGCTGGCCTGGTTACATGTATTGATTAATTCAGTGGGAATCAGTTCACTGCCTCGCACAGTAACAGTGTGTCGAGAGCTAAAGCTCTTTCCTGTCATCCAGCTTAGCAGCATTTTGTTTTGCTTTGGATTCACATGCATTTTCTGCTTTCTATAAATGGCCTTCAGGCCTTCTTTAGGGAAAAGGGTCCCCAGTCTATATGTGAGAAAAGACTGCAGCTGATGGAGGAACTTTGTCAAAAACTCCCGGAGGGTGACCCGGCTCACCAGACCTTGGAGACGGCAAGAAAGGACTTTGCTGAGGTCCGGGAGGAAATTGAGAACACTCACCAGAAGTTAATGCAGCACCAAGATAAATGGAACGAGTACAACAAAAGGTGCAATAATGTTATAAAACTAGTCATTATGGTTCATTTCTTTCAGTGTAAACACTTTCTGTAAATGTCACATATGCATATACTTACAAGAAGATGTCTTTACCCTAGTGTTTTGTGGCACTGCAGCAAAAAAACTGTGTTTTGTCATTGTCGGGCAATGCCGCACATTCTTGGCATACCCGGTGAAATCATGTTAACATTCTTTCATTCACATGAGATAAAGAACACCAATTGTAGCAGTTATGAGTGTTTTTAGTTTTCGGTACAAATATTTTAAAAGATCGCCAATTTTAAATTATTTCCATCCATCCATTCTCCTTTACTTATCTTTATCATGGTCACAGGGGGATAGAGTCTATCCCAGCTTCTGTAGTGCATTTGATATTTAATTATATATACATTTTTAGAGAGGTCCTCATTTTCTGTATAAAATTTAAAGTGCTGGTCAAGGTTTTCATGAGATTTGTTTTTGGTGTAAAACAGATATGCTGAACTGTCCTGTTGGCTTATATCTAAAGAAAGCCAACTGAGAATGCTGAGAAACCGAGCTAATGACCCCAATAAATATGGCCAGGTGAAGGCTACCATAACGGTGAGTTATTCCTAATCTTCAAGTCCAAACTGTTTACTTCCTTTCCCATCTTCTTCTGTGGCATGTCACATCTGAGTCTTCTCACTGTCGTGTCTGAGGATGTTACTGTACAAACACTCTGAGTCAGGTGACATATCACACTCTGTCATTGTGTGCAGGAGCTGAGGAATGATGCAGAGCTACAGGAGGGGAATCTTGGCTGGCTGAAAAGCCGTATGGCTGTACTGATTGAAATCTGCGCTGACAGCGATGCCCAGAGGCAAGGAAGTGCACTGAGCAAGCTCTCCACTGATTTTAAGGGTCTTCTCGCTTCTCTGTTAGAAGTAAGTCATGTTCTCACATGTTTTTTTCTTAAGGTACCAAAAACAATTAAGAGACCGTACAATAAAAATAAATAAATTGCCAGTACAGATATAGTATGAAGAGTGTGAAACTCATTTTAGTTAACTTGCCACATACAACACAGTTTGAGTTCTCTTCGGCTAGACCTACTAGTCTTTAATGAACCAATAGTTTATTATTGAATTAGGCACAAATACTTTGTGTGTAAACCTAAATCACAGTCATATTTTACTTTTAAAAGGAAACAAATAAATTTAGGATTATAACTGATTTCTCAATTTAAGATGCTCTGCAGTCATCCCTTTGACAGGATAACCCTGGCCTGCGGACCATATAATCGAGACCACTAAATTTTATCAAAATGATCTCTTATCAGTCTAAGATATGAGTTATTAAATATTGTTCTAGTTGCAATGTGACATGATGAAACTGACATTTTCCAGCCAGCAGAAGCAGACAATAGCAATATCCAAGCGTAAGCTTTGTTTGTGACAGCGTTGCATTTTTCTCTCTTGTTATCTCTTTAATCAGGCTGAGAAGATGGTGCTGGCTGTTGGGGATTGTGTACAATTCAGAGAAGAGGTACAAACTACACTGGATGACTTGCTTCAGGGGCAGAAAGAGGCTCAGGCTGAGGTTACTAAAATACTGGACTGCTCAACTGCTAGAGAAGCCCAACAGATGCTACTTGTTCATCAGGTATCGTATTCCACATTACAGTGCTTTGGATTATGGTTTCTTATTGAATTTGACTTATATAACCCAAAAAATGTTAATGTGTCCTAATAGCAACTATTAAAACGCCTGAAACTAAAGAGGAAGGATGTTCAGCACCTGTTCACCAGAGGCCAGCAACTCCAGGCTGAGGAGGGATTGGGGGAGACTTTGCAGCAGGACCTGCAAAGTTTAGAGAACACACTTAGCAAAATGGAACAGAATATGGATTCACAGGAGCAAAGCCTTGAGGTGAGCAAGGTTTAAGACTGATCTGAAAGCAATGAGCGCTATTGATACACGGATATGCAGGCTAAAGGAATGAAACAGTGTTTTTGCTGCATACTTCTCCACCCACTAAAGTTCTTTTTGTGACATTATGCTATGAATAAGTCTGGTGAATTAAGCATATGGTGTGAAACATTATTGCCAAGATCTGAGCTTAATCCTGGTGTAGTGATTAATTTAGCAATTGTATTATTCAATTCAATTTAATTCAGTTTAATTCAATTCAATTTGTATAATCTAGTATAAGTACAGGTTCAAAGGGTTTTCCCGCCATAAAACCATATTAAGAAATACTTGGTGGAGGAGGAGGAAGTAAAAAAAGGATTTTATATACAAGTATTAGTATTTTAGAAAATACCTATGTAAGAAACTGGAATCCAGTGTAGCTTTGCTAAAACTGGAACGATTTATTTTTGTTCATTATCTCCATATATCATATAGTTCTGGATAAGTTGCAGCCTACTGACAATGAGTTTTTCAGAGTCATGCCAGGAAAATTTGTACTTTGGCGATATTCCTAAGATGGAACAATGTTGTCTTTGTGATGGCACCAATAATTGTTCAAACCAAAATCTAAAATAAAGCCTGAGAGTTTTAATTTGTAGCTGTACCATGTCAGGTGATGTCCCTAACTCATGAAAAGACAGCTCCCGTTTGGTTTTAGGGCCAATTTGAACCCTTTCACGCATAGCGGTCACTAACGTTGACAGCTATTCAAATGTTGTCTTTTTTTGTATTTGGGTCAGTGTTGACGGTACACTTGCACATATACCACTATATTGAACACTGATGTGTCACTCCATACCCTGCCACCCACTGTTCAGCCAGTTGTCCACCTGAATGAACATGTAAAAATCTATTTGAAAAGTACATGGTTAAAAAATTCAATTCAAAACCTTTTTCTCATGCCTAAAGATGAATAAAAATACTTATTTAGGTTGTCATAATTCATGCATGAAAGGGTTAAAAAATCCAGTTTGTTTCCATTAAGTTTTAAGGCATTTGAAGTCATCAATTTATTCATTTCAAGTCCTAATGAGATCAGTAGATCGTTACCACATGGCTCTGTAGAAACATATATCAGTGTAACATCTGTGTAACTATGGTAATGAATGTTATGGTATTGCATAAGGTTGCCAAGTGGGAGCATGCATTATCGCTCCACCCGTTTCCTCCCATATTATTTTGTTAAAGTGTAACAAGTTTTTTTCTGATAATATTCAAACTGTTCATTTTCTCTCTGCTCTAACTGACTCTCTGTTCTTGTGTAGTCCTCAGTATTGTTCAGTTCGATGTCTGTTGTTGTGACGTTTGAGGCCTTTTTATTACTAAGCTTAGTTTTATTTACATTGGTCCCCCTTTATGTGTTTTTATATTGTTTTGCCTGTTTACTCTTTACAGGATTCTGGCACAGTTACATTATATAATACATTATATATGCTGATGTGTGTTGCTGCGTATAAATAAATGAATGTAGTAAAGGAAAATAAGGATTTCTAATGGAGTACTGTTCTTTGTGAAGCATTACAGCTCTAAGGATGCCTCACTGCAGTGACTCAGATATCTTTTTCTTAATGGTGCCACTGTAGACTGTTGAGACGAAGTGTTAGTGTTGAAATGGAAATTTAAGTTCTGCCTTTTTTAAGCTAGCTGTCATACTGATAATCAGTATTGTAAACATCAATGAATTTAATGTTTCTGCAGTTACTGCCTTGTATGGTGTGGTTGTTGTTGAGTGTTAGCAGTGCTGACTCATCACCCCTGCTGTAGGTGCAGACACTATGGTGTTTTTTGCATACATCATAGTCATAGCGAGCAGGTTTGGCATAGTGTTGTGTCATTGTGTTCTGTTAGTGTGATCTTCACATGTTTTTTCTGCCACTGGGTGATGATTATTATCTTGCTATAACATTTAAATATGAAGGTTTGACACCAACACTAAACACGATGCATGGATCTAAAAATAATGCTGATCTGAGCTTAATGAGTTTGATGATTGTCATTCCCAGGTCACACTGGCAGCCTGGCAGGAGTTTGACAGCCAACAGGAAGCAGTCCATGAGTTTGTTAACAAAGCACGTTCAACTATGGATAGAGACCTGAACTTCAGCAGTCCAGAAAGCCTGGCGGTTGAACTTGATCAGGCCAGAGTAAGTCTTTTTAGTTAAAAAACAAATAAAGAAATGTTTTGATTGACTCTTAACATCTAAACTAAAAGGTATGTGTTAGATAAATACTGTAGAAATATAGTAAATATTGCCATTTTGTGAGCAGGTGCTGCTGAAGCAATGTGAAGCAGAGGCCTTACATATGAACACGTTGCTAAAGAGAGCAACAGAAATCCAGCTGGGTCCCAAAAACAAGACTCTGCTTGTACAGCAAGCCCGTTCCCTCAGCGAACAAGTGGATAAAGTGGAGTCTGGGCTGAAAAAAGAGTAAGAAGATGGATTAATACATTTAAGCTTTTATTTTGTTTGGAAACACACATACGCACACACACATTGGAGCATTTGAGAGTGTGCTGAGTGACATGTACAGTAGTAAATTTAGCCGTCTTACACCTAATATGAATATCAGACATTGCTTGCAACTAAAACTTACATTATTTATCATTTTGACTCCCCCAGTGTCAAGAATCTGGAAGAAATGAAAGATCAGTGGGATCAGTTTGGAGCTGGATTTGAAGCCTTTTCCTTTTGGATATCTGAAAAGGAAAAACAGCTGGATGCAATGAAGTCTTCTACTTTGCCTCTGGAGGAACAGATCGACACAGTCAAGGTACAGTAGTGTGTATTATTACGCTCCAACCCTTTAAAACCATGTTAAAAAGTAATATTAGCCAGCAAGCAATAACCGCAAAGCCAAGACATTAAAGTTAAAATCAATAAGGCTGTCTTTAGAAACCATTGGAACCAACAGTGCAATATTGCTTTGCCCTTCGAGACTGTCTCTCTCGTTGACACCCACATCAACCCCCCTGTGTTCAACGCAGATGAGAGAAAGAGCTACTCATGAAGTCTGTGGTTTGTATCTGACTTTCTCAAGCTGTCGCAGTTTTGACAAATTTGCCTTGAGGGTGAAACTTATTTTTCCTGAAAAATTGGAAGATGGCATTTAAGGCACAGAACCACAAAGAATATATATGTCTTTTGGGATATATCGAGCGACACTGGAACATTTTTTTCTGGAACTTTTAGAAATAGCTGAGGTTAGGTATTTTAACGTCTTTGACAAGGGGCCAAATTGTGATAGCAAGACGGGTTGGAATAAAATAGCTTCTTATAAAAGTAAACACAAAGCAGAGGCAGTACATATAAACACGGTGCTAAAGAGAGCACGAGGAATCCAGCTGGGTCCCAAAAAACAAGACTTTGCTTTTGCAATAAGGTCGTTCCCTCAGCGATCAAGGGGGTAAAGTAGAGTCTGGACTGGAAAAAAAAGTAAGAAGATGGATTATTTATTTATTTTGTAAAGACTGAGCCTGTGTGGTCTTATCAAAATTAAGGGCCAATACAACCCAAAATCTTGATAAACTATATTTCAAATACAAATTAGAAAGAAGATTACTACAAATGAGGATACTCACATTAGAACCAAATGATGCAACAATAGAAATGGATGGTCGTCTGATGACTCACATTCGTCCATGTATCACCATTAACTAGTCACTTATTACCTTTAATGTAAGTCACATGTTGTCTATTTATTATCAGTTTGGAATTATAAAAATGAATGCTTTATTCTGTCTGACTATTTTTAACAACTACCTGCCCAATAAAGTGTGTCCTTCCTAGTCCTTACTGAAACATAAAAAGTAACTACTGGTGATTTAATTGTGAACAGGAACTCAATTTAGATTGAGGAACACTGATTGAGTCATAAAGATCTTATTTGGACTTTTTTGTCTTGCTTTTTCAGGCTGTTGCAGCAGAACTTCAGTCTCGAACCGAAGTTCTTTCTCAACTGGAGACAGACTCCCAGGCGCTGGCTCAGTTTGTGTCTTCAGGGGAGGCGGCTCGCATCAAGGCTCGTTTGACTCAAATCGGCAGGTACTGGGAGGAGCTAAAGGAGAGCGTCCAGCAGCTTGATGGACAGTTGGAGGAAAGCTCTTCTCACCAGCAGAAGTTTAAAACGAGCCTAGAGGAGGTATATATACACAGACTGATACTGCTGCACTATGGGATATAGAAAAGATTAGAGAAATGATAATTCATTGAGTTAATCGAATCTTAATTTTCTGTCAGGTACAAGCATCTCTTAGTGAGCTGTATACAAAACTAGAACATCCTATCAAATCCTGCACCTCTTCATCAGAGACCTACAAAGCCCTTCAAAACCACATGGTATTAATTTCTTTCTACAATTGCTCGTTTTGCGAGTTAACTTTAAATACCAGTAATTGTACTAGAGAGCAGGTTGAGGCTTTGTTGGTCACTGCCATGTGTTATTATTCTCCAGGATGCCTGTCAGTGTCTGGAACGGCTGAAAGGAACCTTGCTGTCGCTGTCGGCTGGCGCCCGTCGACTGAGTGACAAAGAGCAAGCCGAGCGGACTGTGACAGAGTTAAACACCACCTATGACCAGCATGTACAAGAAGCAAAGGACAAACAGAGCACTTTGGAAAACCTGCTCTCCCTTTGGCAAAAGTACGGATTGTGCAGCATAGTAATTTTAAAAGCTTTAGGATGAAATGAAGAAATGTTGTTATATAGACAATAGACAAAACAGAGCCGTGTCTCCACTTGAACCAAAGTGCATCCAGCACTGTAAATAAATCTTAAATTTCAGTGTTTCTGATGTCCTTCAGGTATGAGAAACAGCATTCAAACTTTGTTTCCTGCTTGGAGAGAAGTGAATCTGCATCCAAACCAGAAAGTCCGTTCCTGTCGGCAGATAAAGCCAAGCTCCGCAGCGAGATACAGGATTTGCAGGTACAATTTTTGCAGAGTTTAACTATGAAACAGAATTAAATTTAAAAATATATTATTGTAACAACATGGATGAATATATTTTTTCCTTGTAGGCCTTGTACTCTGAGGTCCAATCCCTTGAGAGGGCTCATGCTGAACTGGCGTCTCTGGGGACATCGCTGTATCCCACTGCAGAGGGAGAGAGAGTTAGTCAGCTAAAAAATGAGCTTGAAACACTGCAGAGGAGATTGCATGTCCAAAATGAAGTTCTCCCTCAAAGGTACAATGAAATATTCTGACTGCAAATTAAATTTTGAAGCTTGTCTTGCATTAACTAAATTGTGGAGTTACCATGGAGCCTTTTTCTACTCCAGAATCTCAGAGCTTCAGAACCACCTTTCACAGGTAGAGCAGTTTGACCAGGCCTTGCTTAAATTCTGCCAATGGAGTGAGAACATGCTCTCAAATGTGCACTCATCTCCTCAAATCAATATTGGCAAGCTGCAATCTGCTGCAACACAAGTAAAGGTAAGGACTGAAAGGTTTTTCTTACATTTGCATGCCTAATATGCCCCTGTCAAAGACATGTTGAAAAGACAGGTTTACCTAATCAATGCTAAACCATCCTTTAAGACACAAAAATACACTTTATCTCTAACTTTGATTAATCAGAAGAAAACAACTCTGCAAATCGTTCTTGCTGTGAGGCAACACTGCTTACCATTTCACCACCATGCCAAGTTTTCTATTTAATACACATCTGTTGATCCTGTTATCTGTCTTTATTGAAGCATAAGATGCATATCTTTTCTGTGTACCATAGGGTGACATTGTATGTCTGTTTGATCTTAAAGTCACAACCACATGTATGTATAAAAAAAGGAAATTGAATCAGATAAATATTTTTTTTTAATTCCAGGTCCAGGTGTAATCTTGAACGCTATTAAAATTTCTCCTATGAACCAAATTTAACCAGATTTTTTTTAACCTTAAATTAACATTTAGATTTACTTTAGAAATATTATCGAAAAAGTTGGATTCAAGTCTTTAAAACCTCCAACCCCCAAACACATGGCCACACCTCCTTGGGCCTGGTTCTGATGGAGGTTTTTTCCTGTTAAAAGGGAGTTTTACCTTCCCACTGTCCCCAAACCACTTGTGTCATATTATTGTTAAAGTTTTCTCTGTTTTCTCTGTATTATTGTAGGCTCTTTACCATACAATATAAAGTACATTGAGGCAACTGTTGTTGTGATTTCGTGCTATTTAAAATAAAATGTGAATTGAATATTCAATAGGCTTTTTTAAAGGCTATGTTGTACAAAACCAACATGCTTTTCTCCAAGATCACTTATGCTAGCTAGAAATAGGCAGAGCTTTCAGAGCAACAGCTTCTCTAAAACTTGCGTCTTACAGGAGATGCAGGCAGCCCTGCAGAAGCAGTCCAGTGTGAGAGAGAGCTTGGAGCAGCAGACCGAGAAGCTCTGTCAGTTCTGTGAACCTGGTGATGCACAGCTCCTACGTAGCAGAGCAGACAGCTGTCTGCAGCCCTACATGGAGGCCCAGAATATAGCCGAGCTCCAGTTGGAGTGCCTGGAAAGGCTCGAGGACTTTTTGCAGACTCACAATGTGGTGACCGGAGTTTTGCGGGGTCTGAGACAGACTGTCGAAAGTGCTGGGAGCTGGGACCGTGGAAGAGTAGAGGAGCTGCAGCAAGAGCTGACCACTATTGTCCCAGACATCAGTCAGCTCGAGACTCTAGCCATCACTCTAGACAGCAGTCTATGCAAAAGTCATCTTCACATTGGTGATGATGAGGGTTCTCCTAAGTCATGTCGCATGCTGGCAGATTCACTTAGCGTTGAGCTGGATGCAGTGAGGAACTTGCTTGGTACTAAGCAGAGTGAAGCAGAAGCCCTGGGGGCTCTGTGGACTTCATTTAGACAGCGCAAAGAGCAGCTTCTGAAAGCTGTAGAAGATATTGAAGAAAAAGCAGACCGCCAGAGCCTTAAAGAGCCCAGCCTGCATGGCTTACAGCAACGGTAAAGTATTACAGCCGTATCTGATGTAATTCAAATGTGAAGTTAGTGGTGCAATTGACTATTGAACATAGTCCATAACTATAAATACCATCCCCCTGTTTGTCAGACTCCGGTTCTTTAATCAGCTAGAAGATGAGCTCCAGTCACATCAGCATGAGGAGCAGTGGTTGAGGGACAAAGGCAACCAGCTGGCTCAGAGAGATGCAGAGTTGGCTGGAGAGGTACTGAGGGAAATCAGCTTGCTAGAGACTACATGGGCGGACACCAAGAGGCTCATTGCAGAGAGGTACAGAAGTAAAAGCAATGGGGATTTCTTGATTCTTTGACATGTGTTTAAGTGTGTTTGAGTGTCTTTAAACACATTTCCTTCTATTTAATGTATTTTCCAGTTAATTTACAGTTAAAATGAACTCATTTCCATTTGACAGACAGGAGCAGTGCAGTGTCCTTACTGAGCTTATGAGAGAATACCAAATCCTGAAAGCCTCCCTCAGCAGCACTATTGAGAGTGCTGAACCTTTGCTTGAGATAAGCTCTGTTCTGAAGGACCACGAGGAAACTAGGAGGTCACTAACCAAGGTTAGAACAAAAAAAAAAAAAAGGAGGACTACTCAAAGATGTTTTTTTGTTCAGTTTTTTCTTTATGTCTTAAATACTTTGCTTTCTTTACTTCATTTGTAGCATGAAGCAGTGAAGGTGGATCTGGCTGCCAAGCAGCATGAACTAGATCAGTTTTCCAGCAAAGGAAAACAGCTAGTGACTGAAGTAAAGAAGGTCCCCGAGTGTGACTCTCAAATGATGAAAAAGGATATGGAGACACTTGTTGACCAGTGGTTGGATGTAAGCCTGACTTTAAGAGTTCATTTCTGAAACATTAGCAGGATGTCTTGTTGTTAACAATAGTTCTCTGCCCAGGTTTTCTTAAATCTGAAAAAAAAGACTGGATTCTGTGTTGTGTCTATGTGTTAACACAGAGCTTTGCAAGCTATATTCTGTGTAAGATGTACAACACAGCATAAATGTTATCTAGTGTGCATTAAGGTTTACTGTCCACACAGTTTAATCTGCAATGGTAAAGTGTATTCTATTTCCCAGGTGTCTGAGAGGGTAGATGACAACATTGATCGCCTAAACCAGTGTTTGGGGCTGTGGGAGGATGTGCGTAAAATTAATGATGATATCGAGAGCTGGACTGGCACAAGTGTGATTGAGTTAAATGAAAGCCTGAACAACCTAAACAACAGCCAGAAGATATTAGCAAGGCTTACAGAGTTGAAGGTACAGTAAGATATATGATGTCTTGGAAAACTGGCCAGGATTTGTTTTACCTGGGTTTGGTTGTTGTAGGTGAGCTTGTGCATGAAATGCTTTTCTCATTCGATATCTCCACAGGTGGAACTCGGCGAGAAGGAGCAGAAACTTGAAGCCCTGCAAAGTAAAGTGGCAGAGTTGAAGAAGTGCAGTCAAAACCAAGAGACTCCTGCTAAACTACAGGTACTAAATACGACTCTGGTTTATGGTATGACTGACCAAACAAATTAGCTCAAGCGCTGCAGATGAGCTGGTCTTTCTTCAGTAAATACCACAGGCCCTTTTTTTGATTGCATTAGGTGTTGGAGAATGACCTACGCAAAAAGATCTGCACTGTCCAGAAGCTACATGAGCAGGCCATGGGAAACCTCATGGACTTCAGTTCCCAACGGAAACAGCTGGAAGACTACATCTCACAGATGTCTGCATGGCTAAAAAGTATGGAAGATTCTCTAGTTTCTTCTCCAACTGGATCAGATCCTGAGGACATATGCAGAGTGAAGGTACAGTCTAAATAATAACCACTTTATAACCAACCAAGTTATAGCCCTTGCAAAAAATTTGATGGTAAATGCAATGTGCTTCTATAAATTTGAAAAATAAGACAGAATTGATACACTGATAACCAAATCTACATTTTTAACGTGTTTTTTAGGACCTCCAGAAGGAGCTGCAAAATCAGCAAGGAAGTATTGACTCCACCAGAGAAAGCCTCAACACGTTGTGCAGAAAATATCCATCTGAGGAGCTGGCTGGTTTGGGTTCAGCTCTCACTGATCTTATCAAGACTTATGAGTCTGCAAACCAGCTTTCTGCCAGGACACTTACATCACTGCAGAATGGTCTTCAGCAGCAGTTCAATGGTAAGAAGGCTGGCTAAATAAAAATGTACAGATATACAGCATTTTAATGTGAATCCATGCTCAGTGTGTTTATTATTAAGAGTAAAAGACTTTATTCTTGAGGAAGAAAGTTATTAATTGTGTTACATTTGATTCTGTCTAATTCTACACCTGATATTAATTCTCTTCACTCCCCAATTCCCCAGACCTAGTTCAGGAGTTTCATCGCTGGCTTTCCGAGCAGAGGGAGATCGTGAAAGAATGCTCTGACCGATCCGGAGACACTCAAATTGTGGAACGCAAACTGCAGAAACTAAAGGTACAGCTACTAGCTACTACCACTACAGTAAATAATCTTTAATCTATGAAATGAAAAACTAAAATTACTATGTTGTATTTGTATCTACTTACCATTTCAACTGCTGACTATATTTGTCGACATTAGTAATTTTTTGGTGAAGACTTTAAAAGAATTGAAGAGGTAAAAATCATAGGTTAGTGTCACTGATTCAAGATGTGATCAAATACAAAATAGCCACTTGTATTCATCAGTTTTGCCGTTGAATAACAGCCAGAGAAATGTTTTTAGAGGATGTTAAAATGATGTTTTACTCAATCATTTAAATGATGTAGCATCCAAAGGAAGGGATTGTATGTGCAGTATCTGTGGTTAAAAGCATAATGTCTTTCCTCTGGCTCTGGATGTTGCCTGAGTGGTGCTGTGATTGTCTCACATGTGTGGGAGTTCAAAACTAAAAGTGATGTGGATTATCTGTCAGGGTGCCATGGATCGTGTGGAGGAGGGTGAGGTACGTCTGACTCAAGTCTGTGAGGAAGGAGAGAAGCTCCTACTTCATCTTCCCAAAGCCAGCGCTGGACAGGTTCAGCAGCATCTTTCATCCATCCAGCAGGACTGGGACAGCTTTGTGGAGCAGTGTAGACAGAACCAACAGATCTTGGAAGACAGTGCATCTCTTATGAAAGGGTGAGCACCTCTGCTGAACTGCATCTGTAAAGCCCTTTGTAAGCCCAACATTTATAAGCGAGGCATTTTGATTGCATTGTAGATTTGAGGGTCGCCTTAAGAAGCTCAGATGGTGGTTGGAACATATGGAAAAGAAAATGACGACTGATCTGCTTGAAGCCCAGCAACGTGGTCCTGAAAAGGCTGTCTTGGAACAAGTGGAGGAATACCAGCAGGAAGTGCTCAAAGAAAGGTGCTAAATATACGCGTTTATTTGCCAAGGAAAGACTGTTTAGAGCATTATTATTGTTTCTGAATGTGCCCAGAAGATTCAAAGCAATTAAACATCCTACCTTCCTACATGCAGGGATTCATTTGAGCGTCTCTGTCAAGAGGGGCAGGCACTTAATGAAGGTGGGCGAGGTGATGGAAGTGAGACAAGAGTTTCTGCTCAGCTTCAATCACAACACCAGGCCTTGCTGAGGCGTGTGAGAGAGAGGCTGCGCAGTTGCCAGCTCACTTTACAAGAGCAACAGGCCTTTGAAGAGACACTACAGGCTACCTGGACCTGGCTCAGTGGTGTCCAGGAGCGCCTGGCTTCACTCAACAGCACAGTTGGCAATAAAGAGACTCTGGAAAAAAGACTAGGCCTTGTACAGGTCAGTAAATAATGTGTACCAAAAATGCAGTTATTTGGTTCACAGTGTTGTCTGGACACATTTTTAAAGTGCACAAGTGATCTCATAGGTTGCTCACACATCTTCCTTACTGTTTTCTCATATGTTCAGGATATCCTGCTAATGAAGGGTGAAGGTGAGGTGAAGCTCAACATGACAGTAGGAAAAGGTGAACAGGTTCAAAAGCACAACAGAATGGAAGGGCAAGAAGCTATTTGTTTGCAGCTCCAGAGCCTGAAGGATGCCTGGGCTAATATGTTAATGACATCTATGAGTTGTCACAGGTAGGAAACATGTACTCTACATGGCATCTGATAAAAGTTACATTATAACTTTTAGTAGATGGTCACAAAAATGTATTTTATTATGCGCAAATCTACATTACTCGATAAGATTTTGTCATTTTCTGTAGTCGTCTGGAGTGGACAGTGGCTCAGTGGACCAGCTATCAGGAAAATAAAAGCCAGCTACAGCAGTGGATGGAGTCAGTGGAGCAGGAGGTGGGGATGACTCTGCCTCAGCAGCCAGGCCTCAAAGAGAAGTCGGCTTTACTTGAGCGCCTCAGAGCCATCCAGGCTGACGTGGACGCTCATGCGGCTGTCCTGTCACGCCTAACAGACAAGGCAGTGGAGTTGCATGAAAAAACTGGTGATCAGATTTTTGGACCAGAGTCAAGGGCAGAGCTCAGTGCACACTTTGCTGATATCTCGGCTGTTGTCAAGGTGATTTAACTTTAGGCATAAGCTAAATGGTGCTTACAAATAATTATTATTGATCATCAGTACAGGAAAACAGGACAGCTAAACAGAAGCTGCATCCAGGAAGCTGACTCATTCATAACTGACAGTGTTTTCATTCTCTTTTTTTTCCCCAAAGGGGAAAGTACAGTCCATGCAAAACATTGTGTCTGAGCATGAGCAGTATCTTGATGCTGTGAGAGACTTCAACGACTGGCTAATTTCAGCAAAAGAGGAACTCCAGCGCTGGTCTGACCTGTCAGGAGACTCAGTTTGCATTAAAAGAAAGCTTTCCAAAGTGCAGGTGAGGAAGCTTAATAATTATAATTAATAATAATTATAATTGCTTATATTTAATCTAGTTTTTCCACTGTGATGAACGTCTCATATTCCAGCCTTAAAACAGACAACCATAAGAGTTGGAGATATTCTTCCTCCATGCTACTTATCTTCGAATAAGTGCTGGACATTAATCCCAGTTATTCGTGCCAAAGGTTGCTATAATTTTCGGAATTTGGCCACAGTCAAGAGCTAAATTTAATTAGGTTACCTAGTCAGCTGTACCCTTAAAAACCTAGAAATTGTTATTTTATATTTATTTCTAAAAGCCTCTAAGTATGTAAGTATGGAGGGGAGTTGTTAAACTAATAAAAAGTTCCTACAGGCAGAAAAAAATATTTTAAACTGGATTAAGATGGAAGGAATTAATACAATGTTCAATTTGCCAGACCATGAGTGTGTCTGAGCAAACAACTAGCTTACTGAGCGAATGAATTTATCCTGAAAACAAATATTAAAAGCAGGCTACATTAACTACTGAGTTTATAGGTTTCTCAGTTGACAGATCTCTTCTTATTATATCCAGCAGGGCCACAGTTTGCTGCTGTTTACAGATTTAATTAATAGAAATTTGCATTTAATTTGTTTGCCATTCCTTTGGATCTTCCCAGGAGTTGCTTGACTCCAAGCAGCGAGGCAGAGAGAGGCTGAACCGGGTTCAAAGATGTGGAGCAGTGGCAAGAGACTACACTGGATCGGGGGGATATGAGACTATAGAGCGAGAGGAAGCAGCCCTGTTGTCATCATGGGAACAGTGGGAGCGAGCAGCACTACAGACACGCGCAAGTCTAGAGACCACACTCTCACAGATAGCAAGCTCTGAACAAGAGTTCAACAGCCTGTCAGCACAGCTGGAGCAGGACCTGCAGGACTTCAACCGACAGCTACAGGACTGGCGACTAAGGCTGACCCAAGCAGAGAGAAAAAATGATGGAGAGGAAGCTGTTAAAGGCTGGCAGATAGCAAAGGCAAGTTTAGGCTTTAGTTTGGTTCCAATGATGAGTTAATATTAATTAACGGATCATAACTTCATATTTTTTTTTACTTAGGACACTTTGGAGGAACTTGTCAAAGCTGAGCCCATGTCTGATAGTCTGAAGACTAAACTAAACGATCTGTGCCGATTCTCCAGAGAAATGGGCACACAGTCAGAGAGAGTTTCTGCTCTCATCAAGGACTACAATAGGTTAGTATAAGTAATCATGCTTTTTTCCAATGTAGACCATTATTTTATACACTATACTGTGTAATACCTTTTTTCATGTATTTAAAAAATATTGATCAGGAAAGTTATAACAGACAATAAGACAATGCAATCAAAGATTTCAGATTTGACCGAAAATAATGACATGATTAGAAGAAATTGTTAAATTCTTCATGATTTGTTTGTAGCCTGAGTCTCCAAGCCTCCAGAGAGTGCCAGGGTAAAGAGAAGCTGCTGGAACAAGGTTTCCGCTCGGCCTTCAGAGAGTTCCAGCAGTGGTTGGTCAATGCTAGGATCAACACGGCGAAGTGCTTTGACGTACCTCAAAATCTCAGTGAGGCCTCATCTAGTTTGCAGAAAATTCAGGTATAGGCCTTGGATTAAACTAACTAAATGACCTACCATCTATATTAAATATTTTAGCCTAATAATTTATCTTCTCATCTCCCTTTTTCCCTTAACAGGAGTTTCTAAGTGATAGGGAGCAAGGTCAGTCAAAGCTGAATGCTGTGGTTGTGAACGGTGAGCTTGTCTCTAGTGTCACAGCTAAAGATAAAGTTGATGCAATTCGGGCTAAAACGAACACTGCCAGAGAAGACTGGAAAAACATGATGTCCAGTCTGCACAACAGAGAGACGTGTCTACAAGTGAGCATTCAAACACCCCTTGTCATTGACTGGAGCCATCTTATTCCCTAAATCCGTCAGTGTAGAAATCAGATTTATGCCAAGTGATGCAGCAGTCTACCTGTGTGTTTCAGAATCTTCTGTCACAGATGAAGGACTTTGAGGCGAGTGCAGAACCTGTTCAGGACTTCCTAAATGCCACAGAGCTGGCTGTACAGGAGAGCAGCACAAGACTTCATGATCTCACAGCCAAGAAGTTGGAGCTTCACAAGCTCCAGGTACAAATGTTCAAAGTCAACCACACTTGGAACACCCATAAAGGCCAATTATGCCACTGAGATTAAGCGTGAACCCACGTTCCATTAACAGAAGCTTTCCATTCCAGCTTAGTTACAAAGTTAAAGCATTGCTGTTCTTTACTTTAGATGCACTGCTAAGCGCTTATGCTAACTGCCAATACTTTCTGCTCCTTTGCTACCCATATGTCTTTTTAACAGTGTCCTTAATATGAGTTAATATATTTAACTTATGAAAAGACCTTTTATAAGATTTTTCATTGTTAACTTGTCCACTGACTATTTTCTGAGGGCTTGACTGCATGTCATGACCAAGAGCTTTACTGAGACTAGCGCTGGCACAATATCTCTTTCGCTTTCCTATTTGTCATGTTCCCATCTCTATCTCCTTGTTGTCTGTCTGAATTTAACTGTCTTATATATCTGTGCACCAGCTTGCATGTGTCTTTGATAACCTGCTTGTGCTCTTCCAGTCTGTGCTTGAGGAGTTAGCCTCTCAAGAGGTTCAGCTGAGCAGGCTGAAAGAGAAGGCCAAGCTGTTGTGGGACGAACACGCTGCCGGCAAGGGTTTTGTGCACCGTGTGTCACAGCTCTCTGCTCAGTACCTAGCTTTAACCAACCTGACAAAGGTAAAGTAATGCTTACCAAACTGCTTGTGCACTGGGGCATTTCTGGGGTAGGCGTGGAGAGAGAGGACAGAGGAACTAGACTGGACAGAGCTCTGACTTAATGTTTACAGATGATAACTGTGATGGTACTAACTCACCTAACTGAATGCTGATTCCCTTGTTTTGTTATCGCAGCTCCTTTAAATGAGATTATAAAAACTAATTTAAATGTATCTTTATAAAATATAAAAATCTGCATGTGCACTTCAGTTTGAAGCTGCTGTGGATTACATCCGTCCAACCTACATATATTGGTAACTTGCTGGTTGTGTCTGCATTATGGTTCTGCAGGAGAAGGCATCACGAATCGATCGAATAGTCACCGAACACCAGCTTTTCTCCCAAGGTTTAAAAGAGCTGCAGAACTGGGTGGTTGACACCAGCCATATGTTGCAGTCTTACTGTGTTCCCACAGCTGACAAAAATGTTCTTGACAGCAGGATGATCAAGCTGGAGGTATACCAAGTCACTATTGGTTTTCAAAAATAAAACATACTATGTTTAATACCAGTAATGGATTTTAATAAATGCACATGGGTGGATTTTTGCACCAGGCTTTGCTAACTGCACGTCAGGAGAAGGAAATTCAGCTGAAGATGCTGATCACAAGAGGAGAATCGGTTCAGAGGAACACCTCAGCCGAGGGAGTGCCTGCAGTTCAAAAACAAATACAGGAACTGAAAGATTCGTGGGATGCTCTGCTCTCTGCTTCTATTCAGTGCAAAAGGTTTGTTCATTACCAAAAGTAACAGCAAGTACTGTTTGCTTGCTTTATGGTGCATTCTTCAGTAAATGTATTTACATGGAAAGTGTAGATGATTTACTTCTAGGCTGCATCTGTATTTTCTGTTTTTCCATCTCATATTACTGCTGCTGCTTCAAACACTGTCTCACACTATTTTAATCTTTAAAATTGATAGTCAATTGGAGGGTTCCCTGTCTCAATGGACCAGCTACCAGGAAGATGTACGCCAGTTTGTTGCTTGGATTGAGCGTGTTGAGGAGAGTCTTGATCCTGCTGATAAACAGTGCCCAGAGATGAGAGATAAAACTGCAAATCTGAGCAAAGCTAAGGCACTGCAATTTTCTGCTATTACGACTGCTACACACTGTGTGCTAAATATACAATTTATTGTGTTAACCTTCCGCTCTAATAGTCCTACAATCATATTTTTTTTACAGTGGATTGTTATTTCTGTGGTTTCAGTTACTGTATGAGGAGGTGCTCACCCATAACACCCTACTGGACACGATAACAGCAAAGAGCGCCAGCATCACTGAGAACTATGTTGCTCAGCTGGAACTCCAAGATCTGCAGGAGCGCTATAACACTGTCAAAGACAATGCAATGGTTAGAATCTTATGCAAAATTTCAGTTTCAGTGTTACAGCTTGATACAAAGAAATCAACCTAAAGATGTCTGCAAAAGAATGCTTTTCATTAAAAACTACAAGTGAGACTCATCTGTGGGTTAATTTAAGAAAAATTATATTATACAACTAACTCACACTGAATTTTTATCGCTCTCCACTTCTTCAGAGGGCTGTTGGCAAAGCAGAGGAGCTGGTGAAAGCCCACCAAGAGTATCAGCGGGGCCTTCATGCATTTGAAGAGTGGCTAGAACAGGAACAAGAGAAGCTTGGCTGTTACACCCAGCTGGAGGGTGACGTCGATATGCTGGAAGAGACTCTCCAAAAGCTGCAGGTCCGATAATCATTACTGTGGAAATTATCACTCAATAAGAATGTAATGGTGAGAAAAACACCATCATTGAGTATATTATGTGAAAGCAAGCGTTTATATAATTACAGGAACTACAGCTTCACTGCACAGAGGGCCAGGCTTTACTAAACACTCTACTGGTGAGTCGAGAGCTGGTCATTCCCTGGGGCTTGCCTCAGCTAGAAGACAGAGCTCTAGAAACACTTCAGCAGGAGTGGCGGCTTTACCAGGCCCGGCTATCAGACACCCGGGCCCAGCTCAACAGTGCTCTAGCCAAACTCCGGCAGATGGAGCAGAAGTTCCAGCGTCTTGACAGCTGGCTAAAAGGCATGGAGACCAAAGCCCAACTGCGTAGTCATCGGCGATCTGACCGTGCCACTAAAGATGCTCAGCTTCAGCTCATAAAGGTTAGTGTAGCATGCACAAAAGGTACACTCGTGAAAATGTTTTCCGAGCTGTACAGATCTGCGCTGTGATTTGTAAGTAATTAGTTGCTCATAGTAATGTGTCACTCATTACTCTGCATTGTCTCCTTTATCAGGTCATTTAGTTTTTCAACTTTTCATGGCTGAATGTTGAAGAAATTAATTTGCTCTGTAGTCAAGTAATGAATATAATAAAATCAAATTATCCAAGTCTGGTTCTCACATTAATAGCACGTTTCTCTAACTAGAGCTGGCAGGAGGAAGTGCTGGTTTATCAAGAAGAAATGGAGGGCCTGAGTCTTTTGGCTCAGCAGGTTCTCGACGAGACACATATTAGCAGCAGGATCAGTACCAGAGCCACCCAGATCACAGCCCGCTACCACGCCCTGCTTCTACATTTACTGGTAACATGATTTTGAACACAGTGTCACTGTAACTGCAAATATTAATATGCCTTTATTAACATTGTGAATTTATATTTAGGCTGATAATTGTAAGATTTGATTAGTTTAAGATACCTTAAGCTTTTGTATCCTCAGTAACCTTTTCTTTCTTGTTTTTGTACTTTGCAGGAGACTATTAAACAGCTCCAGGAAGAGGTGTCTTGCATCGAAGAGGCGCAGTGTGTTTTCACGACCTTCTC
>VUQR01011269.1:46417-76894 GCA_015108515.1 Hemichromis elongatus
TGGCTCAGCACAGCTCAGAATAACTTCAGTACCGTGGCTATAAGTGTTGATATAGTGGACCGCTTTGCCATGGAGAGAAAGATGAAGAAACTAGAGGTATAATTTATTAAAAAGCATCTCTTCTGCTTATAATATTTACTACTACACATATGAATACAGATGCAATTATGCTACTGCTCTGATCTGGTAAATTACTAACAATGTGCTCGTTCAGTGCTGAGCTTTTAAAATAGATTTATAAAGTAAAAGTTCCACAATTTTGATTAAAATAGTTAAACAGTCTCACAAATAAATGGTATTTACTCAACATTTATTGATGACAAAGATTAAATTGATTAGTTTTTGACTGCATTTGTTTGTAAAGGCTTATTATGACAGTAGTATGACAATATTGACATCGATCAGTCATGCTAGCCCATGTCATTTCAGGCTCTTCAGGCAGACATGGAGCAGGGTCACGTTTACCTAAAGGCGATGAGGGAGAAGACAGAGCGAGCAATGGCATTCTTGGAAGAGCCTGAAGCTGAGCAGCTGAAGGAGGAGGTGGATACACGACTCTTCCAGCTTGAGGAACTTATGGCAGCTCTGCGTACAGAGCATAGCTCCCTTGAGAAGTGCATCTCTCTCTCCAAAGACTTTATGGATAAGTACAAGGCTCAAGCCCAGTGGGTGATGGAAACCAAGAACCTTTTAGCATCAAATGTAGAGCCTAAAGCTGAACTTTACCAGAAGAAGGCTCAGCTGGCAAAGTACAAGGTAACTTCGTACGGCTAAATCCTTTTTAGCTTTGCACCAGTGAGAGAATGAACTTGAAAGATAAAGAGACAACTACTCGAATTAAATACAATATGTTTCCTCCTTGTTATGTATGCAGACCATCCAGCAGACAGTCCAGTCTCATGAGTCAGCAGTGAAATCTGTCATTGAGAAAGGAGAGGCACTGCTTGATACAGTAAACGATCCAACTATCAGCGAAAACATGAAAAGGTTGCAGGCTGATTACCAGGATCTGTGCGTGGCTGCTAAGGTATTTTTAACTGTTTCCTTCTCAGATATAACTGGATATATAACTTGGAATGAAGTGTCTGAAATTAGTCAAATATCCATTTTAATCATTGCTTATGCTAGTTTTGTTTTAATATATGAGCAAATGTTAAAACAGACAAACTTTGGATTAAAGCCTATATTTTTTCCAGGTGCTGCACAAGTGTAATTAAAAAAGAAATCGCAGAAATGCTTTTTGTTGTGTTTCAGGCACAGGTCCAGAACCTTGTGGAGTGGGTGAAAGAACATGAGGATTACAACAGTGAGCTGCAGGAAGCTGAGAAGTGGCTTTTGCAGATGTCCAGTAGACTGGTGACCTCAGACTCCATGCAGACCAGCAGTATGGAGATGGCCACTCAACAACTTGCCAGACACAAAGTAATCAAATTCATATTTCTTGTTCAAAATTTTAATGCATTAATATTACAGCCCAAGGGTTAGTGCTTCTTTTTTCTTAATTAAACGTTTTTGTTTTTGTGTAATTATTTTTAGGCTATAATGGAGGAAATCGCCAGTTTTGAGGAGCGTCTCACCAGCTTGAAGCAGAAGGGAGACGGTCTCGTTGCCAGTTGTACAGACCAAGTTCAAAACAAGATCAGTCAGCAGGTCCAGGCTCACATACAGGGAACCAGTGATAGCTACTCTGCCATCTGCAGTACTGCCCAACGTGTGAGTCATTAAAGACAAAGACGATACCTTTTGGTTTATCGAGTATTTTGTGAAAAAATAAAGAAATAAAAGACAGAAATCAAATCAAAACTGAAGGATAAAGTATGTAATGCAAAACATATTCAACAGGTCTACCAGAGCCTGGATCGTGAACTGCAGAAACATGTTAATCACCAGGACACACTGCAGCAGTGTCAAACATGGCTCTCTACTGTACAAGAGGAGCTTCAGCTCAATGATCAGGGACCATCTGGTCTGCAGGAAGCACTGAAGCAGGTACTTAGCACTGCACAGTTTTTCCAGGCTGTGGAACGTGATGCTTTACTTCAGTTATTTTTCTATAACTTATTTTGATTATTACTTTTGCAAACACAGGTGAAGCACTACAGAGCACTTCAGGAGCAGGCCAGCACTTACCTAGACCTGGTTTGCTCTGTGTGTGACCTGTCTGATGACGCTGTAAGAGTGACAGCTGCAAAGGTCCAGCAAGTCAAACTCACGGTCTGTATCTTTTTTACCTCCTGTTGCAACATAAAAGTTGACATAAAGAGTGAATGTATAATCACAATATAAGTACTAGTCACTCTATTTTGCAATAAGATTCATAAAACAGATTTTTTTTTTGGTATTTTAACAGAACTTCAGGGCAAGTGCAAAAAATTATAGCAAACTAAAGCAAGTTGAGCAATAACTCAGTGTATGCTTTTAATAAGACATGCAGTGTGCTAGTGCAGATAGTGCAGATAGATGATTAATTTAAAATGAATCATCTTGCAAGTACTGTGCTGACTGTAGAAAGATTTACCATGTGTTTGTGCAGATAGAGGAACGGATGTCCAGTGCTCAAGAGCTTTCAGAGGGCTGGAGAGAGATCAAGGAACAGAAGCAAGACCTAACCAGCCTGTTCCAGGACATGGAGCAGCAGCTTCTCAGCCTCTCCAGAAGGCCAGCAGAGCTGGAGACCAAGATAGCACAAAACATGCTGTCACAAGCCAAGGTAGGATGCAATATCATAATCATCAGTCCTTTATTAATACACAGATAGGTTTATTCTTTTTCAATAATAGCTATCAATTATCCCTTGCTTCTGTACTTATGTTTCTAAATTAGGTTATACTGTATGTTTTATTTGCTTTTTAACCGTACAGCACAGTGAATCTTGATATGTTCCCTTGTGATTGCAATATTTTTGGCCTGGGTTTTGATGGGATTAAAGTGAGATCTTCTTGGTATTTGCAAGTATTTCCGGTGACCATCCCCTATACTCACTCAGGAATGCAGCCAGCAACTTCAGTCCAAACAGAGTATCCTGACTAAGATGACTGAGACTGTTAGCAGATTGACAGGCGCCCAAGAGTCTCCAGAGCATGCAGAGCTTGACCGTCTGAGCCATTCCTGGCTCGAGCTCTGTCACCAGGCCAACAAGCTCCAAAGCCAGAGAGAGGAAGATCTGCAGAGGTCTAAAGAATACCATGAGTGTATCGCTGCAGTGGAGGTGCTGTTTGAACAAGTGTCCAAAGAGTGGGACAATTTGGCCAGGTGTGTTTTTGTATGAACTATACTTCAACTCAAGAATAAAGTAGCTTTTAAAAATGAAAATACATTTAACTTGGGAGGTAAATATTGTCCTTTGGGCAGAAACTGTCAAGAATGATCGTTCATCAAAAATAGCTGCTAAAAACAGAGGGTTTTTTTTTTCCTAGAGTTAAACTCAATCAAAATCAAGAAAATGTAATCTTAATTTGTCCACAAATTTAAAGAATTGTTTTTTCTTGTGTGTGTGTTCACAGAACGGATGCTGAAAGTTCATCTCAGCATTTGGAGGCCTTGAGGAAGCTTGCAATAACTCTTGAAGAGCAAAAAGGCACTCTTGAGGACCTTAAGGATCAGAAACAGAAAGTCATCCAGCATTTGAACTTAGATGATAAAGAGCTGGTTAAAGAGCAGATCAGTCACTTTGAGCAGCGGTGGTCACAGATGCAAAACCTAATTGAAAAAAAAATCCAAGACTCAGTTGTGACCCTGGAGGATATGCATCAAGTGGAGGCCCGTCTGAAAGAGGCTCGGGATTGGGCTGAAGAGCAGCAGCCTGCCCTGTCTGAGGCCATGAAAATGAGTCCTCCTCCTGAGCTGGCTCAGAGCTTTCTCTTTGATCACTTGAGCATCTGCAGTGAGTTGGAGGCGAAGCAGCTCCTCCTGGCTCAGGCCATGGCTGACGCTGACAGGGTGCTAGCGCGGCTGGGCCTCAGTGAACGACAGCATCTGCAGCAGCTGATTTCCGACACACAATCCGAGGTAGAAACTTTGAGTGTAAAGGTGACGCAGCGCAGAAAACACCTCAGCAAAGCATTTACTGAGAGGACACAGTTCCTGATGGCTGTAAGTCAGTCCATCTCCTGGGTCCAGCAGAATGAGAAGAAGGCTCAGGCAGAAGAGTACATTGCTTTGTTACCTGATGACCTTGCCAAGCAGGTCCGAACCTGTCGCAACATCCAGAGCAGTCTGAAGGCCTATCAGAGCGAGCTGACATCCCTCTGGTCTCAGGGGAGAGACCTCATGAGGGATGCGAGCGAGGAAGAAAGGAATGAGATTCTAACAAAACTGCAGGAGCTGCAAAGTATCTTTGACAAAACCCTCCATAGATGTGGCCAGAAACTTCAAGAACTTGAAAAAGTGTTTATCTCTAGGAAGTATTTCAAGGCTGATTTAGAGAAAATATGCCAGTGGTTGAAGCAAGCTGATATAGTTACCTTTCCTGAAATAAATTTGATGGTTGGAGATGCGGAACTGGAAGCACAGTTGCTGAAGTATCAACAAATAGTTGAGCAGGCAATTGAATATGAGAACCTCCTCCTAATTGTACAAAGAGCTGGCCAGGAAATTTTGCCAACTCTGAATGAAGTTGACCACTGCTATTTAGATGAAAAACTTAACACCCTTCCTCAGCAGTATAACGGCATATTAGCACTAGCCAAAGAGAAACAGGAGAAAATCCAGCAGGCCATTATTACAAGGAACGAGTACAAGTCTTTCATAGATATCACTCACAAAGCACTGAAAGAACTTGAGGAACAGTATAATAATCTGGGGACTCAGCCTGTAGGCTTGCAAACAGAAGAAGTTGTCAGCCTGCAGAGTGATTACAAAGCAATTCAGAAAGATCTGAGCAACCTGGGTCTAGCAGTGAGTGAACTGAACCAGAAGAAAGAGGGATTTCGTAGCACTGGCCAGCCGTGGCGCCCGGAGGAAATGACCCAGCTTGTGAGCCTGTACAATGGACTGAAGAGGTTGGTGGAACAGAAAGTGGAGCATCTGGACGAAACCTTGGAGTCGTTTGAGGACCACAAGGCGATGGCGATGCAGGTTGACTCTGAGTTAAAGGCCACAAAAGAGCAGCTGGTTAAAGTGAACGCAGAGACGCAGTCCGCTGAGGAGAGGCTAAAGAACTACCACGCTCTGGCAGGGAGTCTCCAAAGCGCCAACTCTCATTTATCAAGACTCATGGAGCAGATGGACACTCTTGCTCCTCGTGTGGACCAAGCAGCCCATGATGCCTCTAAAGAGCAAGTGGTGCTCTGGCAAGAGGAGCTGCGATCCTTACAAGCTGCAGTAGGGGACCTGATCGAAGAATGTGAGAACAGGTTTATCCAAAGCAAAGACTTTGAGACAGAGATGAAAAGGACCCTTGACTGGCTGCAGCAAGTCAGGGATGATCTTGACTGTGCTGTGATTGTGGATGTCAGGGTGGAGAAGGTCCAGGAGGAGATCAGGAAGCAGCAAATCATGCAAGAAGAAGTGCAGTCCAGACTGAGAATTGTGGCTGCTCTAAGTAGCAGGGAAAAACAGGAGTTTATCAGTGCCAATGAGCTTGTCCCAGTCCAATTAGATACAAGTCTTGAAGAAATGGCAAAGCTACAGGCAGATGTTCAGAAAGCACTGACTGCCAAACAGGTGGGAATATCTTTAGTGAATGTAAATCTTTCATTTTTAAAGTTGTTAGTTGTCCAATTAATTAGATAAACATTTCCTTTCATATTTTTCTCATATGAATTTTTTTTTAATGAAGATTACTCTGGAGGAAGCCTTGGTGTTGTGTCAGAAATACCACTTCAGGATGCAAGCTGCATGCGAGTGGCTGGAAGATGCCGTATCTTTCCTGCAGCAAGCTAGCTTAGGTGTGGATGTGGAGAACTATGAAGAGTGTCTAAGGCAGCAGGCGGACATCATGGCAACAGAGCAGGAGTTTCTCATCCACCTGGAGGAATTGCAAACCCTCCTTCCTCAGCTGGAGAAACTGGTCAACCCTACAGCTAAAGAGCAGCTACGGGTGAGTGTGGAGTCGGCAAAGCAGAGAGGCGTGGAGGTTCGAGATCAGCTGCAGTGTCACCAGGAAGTCCTTCACAGGTAATAAGAACATAGTTTTATCATGCAATCTGCTCTTTATCTGCAGTTTATTGTTGGTGTTTTATTGTGGTACTTTATATACTTGAATATATTCTATTTTTCTCAGCTGTGTGGCCCAATGGAAGTCTTACCAGGAAGCAAGGCAGACTGTCATTGAGCTTATGAATGAGGCTGAAAAGAAACTGACTGAATTTTCTACTGCAAAGGCAGCCACAAGCCAAGAGGCTGAAGACAAGCTATGCAGTCACAGAGTATGCTAGCCTATGATATTAATTTATTCTCTCATAAAATAGGTAGTGCTTCTCTGAATGCTTGATGCTACTGATATTCTTTCAATTTTTTCAGTCCCTTGTATCTCTGGTGAATGGCTTCCAAGAGAAGCTGAGTGGTTTAGAGGAACAGGCAGCTCAGCTGGAGCTGGTGGGGAGTGACGCCAGCAAGGCCACCATCAGTCGCTCCATGACCACTGTGTGGCAGCGGTGGACACGATTACGCAGTGTAGCGCGGGGACAGGAGAGAGTGCTTGAGGACACTGCACAGGAATGGAGGACTTTCAGAGAGAAGGTACACAGGCAGCCACTGGAGACAAATAACGTCTTGCTAAATATGGAAAAATAAAGATTTGCTGTAGAAAACATCTAAAAATATGTTTTCTTTATATAGATGGTGAAGGTTAAAGCGGTCTGCGATGAGCTCCAAAGTCGTTTCCCTGACAGTGCTGTGGAGAAGGCTTCCAAAGCCACTCTGCAGTCCCTGTTAGACCAGCATGACTTGTTGAGCCAAGATTTGGAGCGGGAACTGTCTTCCCTGACGCTGCTGCGCCAGTACGCACTCAGTCTGCTGCATGATGTGGAAGTGCCTTCGCCAACAAATGGACAAGATGAGCTGCCCAGCCTGAAGGAGATCAGAGCTGTACAAGACCGAATGGAAAGGTAGAAGGATGAGAAACTTTAAACAAGTCCATCTGTAGCAATCATTTAGATGAAATAACCTCTTCAAAATGAAATGTTGCTGTTCAGAATACAAGATGAATTAATTTTTGTATTTGTCTTCAGCCTCTTGACACAGTCAAGGACCAAAAGAGCTCAGGCAGCTCAGGAGCTGAGGGATAGAGAGGAAGTGGAGAAGGAACTTAGTGTTGTAAAAGCTTGGATACAGGAGACCAGGGAACTTCTTCTCAATCCCACTCCAGACATTGATTCTCTGTTGCAGGAGCTTGAGGTATATCTGCCATCTAAAATCTGTCATCTAAATAGAGAAATATTCAATTTGTGAATATATTATGTCTGAAAAGGGCACTGTTGTTATGCTTGTGTATACTGTTCCTCAACTAAGTCTCCAAATTTTTCTGTTTCTTTAATAACTAATATCTGTGAAAATGTTTGATGCTAAAAAAGGCTGAATAGGTCTCTTCTTTATGCTTATAGGTTGTTCACGGAGATGTGATCACTTATCGTCAGAATGTGGAGAAATTAGCAGAGCAACAGCAGAGCAAGTACCTGGACCTCTACACAATACTGCCTTCAGAAATCTCCATGCAACTTGCAGAGGTCTCGCTTGCTCTGGGTGCTATCGAGGATCAGGTACTCTACAACACACACAGCTCTGAATATAAACTAGACATCAATGGGCATTAGTTACATTTGTAGCATTTGTCACTTCTGTCACTACTTTTCTTGTATATTTTTTAGGTTCTTTCCAAGGAGAGAGAAAATCAGAAAACCAGAGAAATAAAGGAGGACTTCAGCTCCAGAATCCATGACATGTCAGAGAAACTAAAAGCCATCTCCAATAAATTCAAGGAAAAATCTCCTGATGTTGACCACGCCAAAGAAGAGGTCAAGGTAGAATACTTACTTGATTGTATTTTACGTGTTGTTGATACTTTAACACGTTTTATCATTGAGAACAATGAATGATATAAACTTGTATCGACCGATTTTTTTTCTCAGAGTCTTTTTGAAGACTTGGATACCTGCGGTCGCACTCTCGCAGAGCTTGATGCAGCTGTACAAGAGTTTGGCCGCAGAAACCCCCTGCTGGCCAAACAGCTAAGTGATGCCATCAGCAAGCTGTCAGAAATGCATCATCACACATCAAGACTGGCAGACTGTAGGAACAACTGGCTGAAAAAGGTTTGTTTGGTCAGCTCGCCTCCATAACAATATGTTATATAAGTCCAACATATTAATAAAGATAGTTTATTTTTTCTTATTGTTGCTTTTCAGGCTGTGTGTTTTTTAGATGAGTATAATGAGATGCTGGACTTCATTGTGAGGTGGTCAGAAAAAGCCAAAAGCCTGGTGAGGGCAAACATCATCTGGAACTCCTCTGTTCATCTCCAGGAACAGATACGAATGTACCAGGTGAGTTGGCGTGTTTTTTAAGTGTTATTAAGCTTTCTAAGAAAGTGAAATCTAAATGGGTGGACGTGGCTTGAGCTGGATTGATGCATATTCACATAAACATTCTCACATTTAGTTTTTTGTCTATGGCAAAGTTAGCTGTTGTACGGAACAACCCTATGACCCTCTGGACACCCTACCACTAACCTTTTGCTTTCTGTACTCAGGCTGTCCTGCGTGAGTCTCGAGAGCTGCACGGAGACCTTGAATCCATGGCAGAGAAAGTAGAGCTTTTGTCTGAGGTGTTACAGGTCGAGTCTATGAGCCAGCAGGTTTGTGAGCTCAGTCGACACACTGAGGAGCTTCAGCAAGGCATCAAAATGCGACTGCAGAGTCTGCAGGATGCAGACAAGGTAGACAAAAATAAAAGATTTTGTAATTGTTTCACTTGTTAAGATTTTTGATATTTGATATTTTAGTTTTACATCATGTTTTACTAGTTGAATTTACCCGATACTTGTAGCACTTTGTGAAAATTATCTTATGGACTTCTGTCTACAGAGTATGGAAGCCCTGGAGTATGAAGTGAAGGCCCTCCATGTTGCCCTGGAGCAGGTACAAGCTACACTGACTTCACCAGAGTTGGCACACCAGAGCCTCAAAGAACAGCTGGCTCAGAGACAGGTAATCAAAAAACATGAATTCCTTTTATTTGTTTATTTTTATAAAGAACCTCAAATGTTCACTTTTCATCTTGTATATTTTAAACATTTTCATGCAATATTAACTTTATATTTTTACAGCGTCTGCTGGCAGATATGGAGAGCTTTAAGCAGCAGGTTCAGGCTGTGCAGCTGTGTCAGAGTGCACTGCAGGTCCCAGAGGAGGTGATGCCTAACCTTGCGATCTGTCGCACAGCTCTGCGTCTGCAGCAAGAAGCTAGTCACTTGCAGCATGTAGCCATTCAGCAGTGCAACATCTTACAGGTACAGGGTAACACTCCTGCCGTCAACTCTGTATTCACAGAAAATATGCAATAATTTTGGGTACTGGTAGAAAGTTCCTTGACACCAGGTGTATTTTGAGTCTGCTTAAATTGTGTAACCAAAGTTTCTTTCAGTTTTTAATATGCACTGCACTCCCGCGATCTTTGCCATAATTTTAAAGGGTTTGAAATGTTATAATAAACTTATTTCACTTCACTTTTTTCAGGAGGCAGTGGTGCAGTACGAGCAGTATGAACAGGAAGTCAGAGATCTACAGGGGCTTATAGAGGAAGCGCACCGGGTCATTCAGGACCGACCAATCCCCACCAACAACATCCAGGAACTGCAAGCCCAGATCCTACACCATGAAGTACACTACTTTAATTCTTTTACTTTGCCCATCTTTCATCCTAAAATAAGGGAGTAATTGAGTGAAAGAGACTCTGGACAAGTCACAGATTTAATGCTGACATAGATATTAAAATGTGTAATGAAATTCTCTTAAACAAGAGTCTACTGTGTGAACTGATTGTAGACTTTTGCTGTATTAACAGCTGTATTTGTTCTTTTGATTCAATACAATCCTGATATATGCTTGTCCTTCATACCGAGTCCTATGCATTACTGATTGATAATATCTGTATGCATTTTGTATTTTTGAATAGGAACTTGCCCAAAAGATCAAAGGTTACCAGGAGCAAATCGCCTCACTCAACTCAAAATGCAAAATGCTGGCAGTGAAGGCCAAGCACGCAACCATGCTTCTGACAGTGACTGATGTAGAGGGTCTGCCTGAGGATCTCCAGGAAATGGATGGGGAGAAATCAAAGAAATCTGCAGCTCAAGCTGTTGTGGTAAGAGAACAACTGATGGCTATAAAGTTTGTGCTATTGAACTTTTCCACGGTTTATAGCTTTAGCATAGCCTGGATATGTTTCTTTAATTCGCTTCTCAAAATTCTATTGTGGAGCTTTTACTTTTATCTATGCCTTGCCTATGAATCAATTTTTCCGATTTACCTTGCATGTCTGCTCTTCTGTTTTCCTGCATGGTGTGCCAGATGACAGCTGGACGCTGTCACACCCTGCTGTCACCTGTAACTGAGGAGTCTGGTGAGGAGGGCACTAACAGCGAGGTCTCTTCTCCTCCTGTGTGCCGTTCTCCTTCTCCCATAACTCACACTGAAGCAACTGTAACCAAGGTTTCAGCCTTCTCTCTTCTTTTTGTTTGAAGTTGTTGAGTAAAAAGATTCTCTTGTGTAATGTAGATGACACTAAATTTTGTAAGTGTTTCTTTCTGGTTACTATCCACTTAATAACTTAGCTGCTGATGACACCCTTTAAATATCCCTTTAGATGGGGCGAGGGACACTCACAAGAGCTCCCATTCAGGAACTGTATGACCCAACCTTTGAGTCTGTGGCCAACTTAGATGACCTGCAGCGCTCATGGGAGAGTTTAAAGAATGTGGTATGTGAAAGTCTTCATCTCCCAGGACATATATTTACACACTTTTTGAAATAAAACACTGTTTTCAGCCACTAGAAACAATGTTATGAATTTGGTGTTTGATTTTTCCTCGTTAATGATTATCATTATTATTGTATCAGACTTTTATATTCTGTTTTGACTTACAGATCAGTGAGAAGCAGAGGTCTTTGTATGAAGCTCTGGAGAAGCAGCAGCATTACCAGGGTTCACTCCAGTCAATCTCTTCTAAGATGGAGGCGTTAGAAGCCAAACTCAGTGAGCCGCTGGAGGGAGATAAAAGTCCAGATAGCCTCATAAAGGAACATAAGGTTAGTCGCATACAGAAAGGTCTTGCATATTGTGACACATAGAGAGCTGAGGAAAGTCAGATCTGTTTCTGCTTCTGTTTCTGTTTCTGCTTATAAACTGAGTAGGCTAACTTTTGGTTGTTTTGTAAAGGAACTCATAGAAGAGATTCAGAGTGTGCAGAAAGAAATAGACCGGCTGCAGACAAGCTTCACGGAAGATTTGGCCACTGATGCTGTGGACTCAGACGTGGCTGACCAGCTGGCCATGCAGTCCTCCCTCGCTGTGTTAGCTGAGAGGATGGCCACCATCCACATGAAAGCTTCGGGGAAACAACAACTATTAGAGGTGTCTTTTGTGAAAATCATTAAAGTGCAACAAGCAGAAATAGTTGTGTTATTAATATTTTTAACTTTATTTATTTAATACCAACCTAGAAAGTTGGTATAATAAGTAAAATTGAATGTGGCATCCTTCAGGAGCGTGTCAGTGATCGCCTGGAGGGTCAGCTTCAGGAACAGGCCGTACAGCTCTATCACACCCAGGCAGATGAACTGGACCAATGGTTGGGCAAAATGCGCAGTGCTGTAATGTCTCTCCTTGAACCTAAACTTGCAGAGGAGACAGATATGGAGAATCAGCTGGCTGAATGTCAAGTAAGAGTTCCCCCTGCTGTCCACCCAGAGTAATGCAGTCTCAAACATTTCTGTTCTTGAGAATATTAACAGATTTGTGAATGTGAATGTGAGGTTTATTAATAATGCATGTCACAGAAAATTCCCAGAAAGGGCAGGTAGTTGTCCAGGATTATCTTTTAGATGTTCAGGTATTTTTTTTCTGAGCACACTTATGCAAATCAGATTTGTCAGTGGATTATTTACCTACATCTCATCTTTCAGTATTTTGTCCTTATTACACACGGATCATTTCAGGGGGTCAGGGGCCTTTCAGTGAGTAAACAAGCATATTAGAGGAGTAATAAGGGCCTTCACATGGCTGCACCTAAGTGACTGTAGCACTAGTCTTAAGCAGATTATGCAGATCTCTCTGTGTGACAGGGGCATGTTAGAAGCCTAGGGCGGCATAGTCAGAACATGCTACCTGGATTGGTGCTCGGGACAAAGCTGCTAGAATATCCAAGTAGGGGAATCCTAGAGTACAGGGATTGTAGGATAGCAGGGTGGGAGGCGATTCTCTGCCGTAGAATAACATGCAGACGCTAACGATTGCAGAAGAATGTCAGTAATATTAAAAAAACAAATGTTTCTTTAAACATCTGGACAATCTTTACTGATGGGCACTGATAGCTGGGCTGGACCTAGAATGGTATTCTACACAGGCAAACTGGTTTGTGAGTTGAGGGAGAGCATGTATGCTGAAGAGCACGGAGCCTGAAGGATTAGCAGTAATATGTTGCACAGGAGGCAAGGCCAAAGAGGTGGGCCAAGGATGAGCGCTGTCCCTGTCCTTTGGACAGGGAAAGCTGCTGGTGAAGGGGATTCATCCACACCTGGAGAGTCTGTTGTGTAGATGGGGGAGCTCCTGTAGGCGGTGAAACACCATGTTTGATCTGGCGTCTCTCCTCCTACTGCTGCAGAACATGCTGCTGGAGATTGAAGAGAAGGTGCTGGCCCTCTCAGAGCTGTCAGTTCACAGCGAGAACCTGCTGCGGGGAGGCCGCACAGACACCAGAGAGGAAGCTGAACATTTGGCAAGAAAGTTACGCACACTGAAGGGTGGTTTGTTGGAGCTGCAGAGGATGCTACAGGACAAACAGGGTAACATCCAGGTGAGGTTGCTGCATGAGCTAAATGTTATCAGTGCATGTAATGCAGAGTATTTGACTCTGCGTTCAGTCCTCACTGTGACTACCGATTTGCAAAGTTTGAACTGATGTATTTATCAGTTGTCAGTCTACTACAAATACAGATGTAAATTTCTAATTATTGTATTTGATAATTCTACTTTTTTGAAGCATGTTTCTTATATCTAACTTTTTGGTCATACAGGGTTCTCTACAGGAGCAGGAAGACAGTGAATCTGACTCCAGCCTCTCTCAGAGTCCCAGTGTACAGGATTGGCTGGCCCAGGCCCGAACCACACGAACCCAACAGCACCAAGACAGTCTTCAGAGACAGAAGGTGAAGTTGCACAAAATATTCTCTTAATCTTAATGACAAACTTTAATTTGTCTTTTGGGTCAGTCCTCATCTGTGAGTTGAATGTAAAAATGAGTGAGTGTACAATGAATCACATTTCCCTGCAAGAGCCAAAAATCCATGTTTCTCACCAAAACATGTGGGTCTAACAAGAATTTGTTCAAGTAACTTCATAAATGTTTCTTTGTGATGCCACATACAGTTTAACACTGTTGTTGTTTTGCTTGTTTTCTCCTGTAGGAACTGGAAGAGCAGCTTGCAGAGCAGAAAAAGCTGCTACAGTCAGTTGCCAGCAGAGGAGAGGAGATCCTCATCCAGCAGGCTTCACCCAGCAGTGCCAGGTCTTTTTACAACAGTCATATTATACATGTATACCCAAACTGAATAATAAAAAATGAAGTATAAGTATGAGGTTCATTCTTATGGCAGAATATAAATGTAAGTAATGTAACAGAGCACTAATTTATTCAGTCTCTGTCATCCTGCAGTATGACCGAGCCGTTTTCACCAGCAGCTTTGGCTGAGAGGGAAACACAGGCCGGGCGCGAGCAGATGAGGCAGAGATGGGAGAGTCTGAGACTAGAGCTCAAAACTAAACTCCAGCTCCTGCAGAAAACCCTGGAGCAGGACCACAAGCAGCCAGTACATATCCCTGTGTTTTTAATTACTGATAGCATTCACTCAATAAAAAAAAAAAAATCGGAGTGTTTTCATATTTATTTTTTGTCCTTTAGGTTTTTTCGAGAGCTTCCCGTGTGTCCACGTCTGGGCCGGTGTTCAAAGCAGACACCCAGGCTGACAGATCCTCTCTGAAGAGTCTGTACGATAGCTTCAGGCAAACAGTAGAAGACGTGACCCCTCAGGTTTAGCAATTATGTTATTATATTGTAATGCAATGCAACTTTTTATTTTAAGCATATGGTCCCAATGAAGACATAAATTATTCCCGTGTACTTGTGTATGTAGCCTGGTGGTGGTGAGACACAGGTGGCGCAGATGGAACAACAGCTCTACACAGCTGTGTCATCCACCTCCTCCTGGCTGGATAGTGTGGAGAACAACGTCTTCTCTGGCTCAGTGCTGCTGGCTGAAAATGCAGAGACCCAGCTACAAAAGCAGGAGGTACAATTGGCCTTATTTGTGGAGCTTCAGTAAATATTGGAGGAAACCTCAATGAACGATTCCCACGAACAGCATCAGGTTAAATGGCACTGTATACACCAGCATGTGGCTAAAGTTCTGGATAGGAAGCATGGTGCTGTTTCAGACAGATCATAAAAATCAAGGTGGAGGTCTTGCTTCTCCTCCTCGTTATGAAAAGATGGGAAGGTCATAACATTGAATATACATTACTGCAGATGAGAAATTTTCTTTTGACTACAGTAGTCCTGAATGTACAGCATTAAAATATAGCTCTGTCATTTTAACTGCAGTGTTACACTGTCAGTAAAAATGCTTTCCCATATTACAGATTTCATCTTGTAATTAGTTAATATAAATCAAGCTAATGATTCTGACCTCTTCTGCAGACCTTGGAGAACGATGTGAGGCATATGACGGAGGAGGTGAAGCTCAGCCAAACTCTGCTCACTTCATCTTCAGCATTATGGCACGAAGAACGAGTACTTTTGGAAGACAACCTTAACTGCCTAAAAGAGAGATTAGGAGCTCTGGGTTGTGCTTTGGGACAACGCTGTGACCAAATGAGGAGCAGAGCACAGGAACTCACATCCTATCAGGTTTGCTTCATATTGTGTTTTTTGTTTTTCATGCCCTTTAATTTTTGACGATTTGATGAAGAGGCAGTCACTGGGGAAATGCTTCTTTTTATTATGTTAAGCCACTGTTGCAACATTTATCTCTTTATATTATGAAACCAAACATGCATGCATTATCTCATGTCTTACACAGACTGAATTGCAACTTCTTCAAACTGCTTTAATTGAGACCAAATGCCAGATTTTGCAAGCCCTAGCTGGAGCAATGGATAGACCCGCCTCAAAACAACTGGAGGTAATGCAAGAGTTGACTAATATTCCTGCTGAAGCTTTAATATTCTTCCATTAAAGCTTGCAGAGAACAAGAACATTACTGTGAATCTCTTTAATACATATAATCTGTTTCTTTCAGGTCATTGCCAGTGCAGAGGAGAGCCTGAAAGACTTTGAACAAAGAATCACAGAACTTAAAACCAGAGGATCAGCACTGCACGCGGATCAGATCTCAATAAACAAGCTGCTCAAACTACATGTAACATACATGACTGATGGCTCACGCAGAAATCATTCATTTGGTTTTACTTCTGAATGTACAGCAAAGAAATTACCGTCAAATTCAAAAGATGGACAACCTGAAACTGATGTTTTGTGTTTTTCCAGGATTCTTATGAGGAGCTGGTGATAACAGTGGGTTCCCGGCGCAGTGGGCTGAACCAGAACATGGCACTGAAGGAGCAGTATGAACGTGCTCTGCAGGACCTGAAAGACCTGGTGGACACAGCTAAAGACAAGATGGCTGCCGATCAGAGAATTATTGCCAGCTCTGTGGAGGAAGTCCAGAACCACCTGGACAAACATAAGGTATAGTCAACTTGCTAAATCCTTTAGGCTTAAAGAATCAACAAGGTTTCATGTTGAACCCAATTTGTTGTGATGCAGGAGACAAATAGAGATGATTGTCTTTGTTTCTGGCCTCTTTAGGAGTTCTTCCAGGGTCTAGAGTCCCATATGATTCTAACTGAAACATACTTCAGGAAGATCAGTGGCCTGATGCTTCCCAAAGAAAACCAAGCCTTGGAAGAGACACTGGCTGAGGCTCAGAGAGTCCTCAAAGAGGCGCACAGTAAAGGAGTTGAACTGGAGTGTATCCTAGAGGTAAGTGAGGAAGTATTTATGCCATCTGTGATATTTGTTTAGAAGGAAGGTTAACATAGTCACCGAAGTTCTGATAATGGATAATTTTGTGACCATTTCCAAGTGTGGTTGGATCAATAGTAATCTTATTACATCTAGATATAATAGATATGACATGTTCAAGAAAAGACATCTACTTAGTTTTTAAATGCTATATATTAGAACATCACAAGTCATAAAAATACATTTTAAAAAGCCTTTCTAAATAGTGTAAAAAAAATGACTTATTAAACTTGGTAGTTATAAGATAATGGTGGACATGTACTACAGGAGGACCGATGTGATTGCAAGCATTTAGTACAAAATCTCACAACAAAAAAAGTCAAATTAGTGGTAAAAATAAAAAACCCCCACATTATTATAGTTACATAGTATCAAGTGTGCTGATTAAAAGAGCAAAGATGTACTTGTTAAACGACTGAATTTTAAATATTTGTTTATAATCACATTTATTTTCAGACTTGGTGCCGTTTGGTGCAGGACTACCAGAGTCTGAACCGACATCTGGAGGCTGTTGAAGAAAGTATTCCTTCTGTCAGCCTGGTTGAAGAAACTGAAGAAAGACTTATGGACAGAATATCACTGTATCAGGTATAATGTCAATTTTACTACATCAGGCTAAGTGTTTAGCAGTAATAAAGGAACAAGCTGCTTAAATTCTCTTACACGCTGATTAAGATTTAAACTAAGGTTCAATTTAAAATGAGCTTCCTGTCTTTGCTGCAAAGTTGAAAGATATATTTTCTAGCTGGAAACCCATTTTCTTGTTTTTCGTTGCAAAGGGTCTGAAGGGGAGACTAGCAGAGCACCAGCACAAGCTCTACCAGGTATTGGATGAAGGTAAACATCTGTTAGTGTCAGTGTGCTGCCCCGCACTGGAGAATCAGCTCGCACTCTTGGGGGAACACTGGCTCAACAACACTGCCAAGGTCAACAAGGAGTTACAACGCCTCGAGGCTATTCTGAAACACTGGACCAGGTTAGAAACAGACGTCAAAAATAAGAACTGTTTCTTAGGTGTTGGATATAAATATCCAATGAATAAGTGCATGGTGTTATTTAAATTGGTATTTTTTCTTTAGGTATCAAAGGGAGTGTGGAGAGATGAGCGAATGGCTGCAGTCTGCTCTGGAGCGTCTGGAGTTTTGGAACACGCAGGCGGTGTTAGTGCCACAGGAGCTGGAAACCGTCAGAGACCATCTCTCTGCTTTCCTTGTGAGGCCAAAAACAATCAGTTTGGTTGATCGGTTATGTTTTGTTTCCTCTTGCTAACCAGCTGCCTCATTGAATGGCAGTTGTAGGCATGAACATAACACCTCAGTTCATCTGCAGTAGATACTAAAAATAATACGTAATCATTTTGTAGATGCTTGTATATAGCTGGGCCTGTACGTCAGTAATATTATTACTATCTTCTGCAATAGCACTGTACTGCAGTCTGGTTCACATAGTTTTGATTGGATAATTTTCCACTCCTCTTTGTTTTAGGAATTTTCAAAAGAAGTTGAGGGAAAGTCCAGCCTTAAGAGCTCAGTGGTTAATGAGGGCAACCAGCTGCTGAGACTGAAGAAAGTGGACACGGTGGTATTGCGCTCTGACCTGGCACGGATTGACACTCAGTGGGCTGAGCTACTCACACGCATCCCAGTGGTCCAGGAGAAGCTGCATCAGGTATCGTCACATGTAGCCAGACTAAAAAGGCTTTCCTGCTTCAGGATAAATAGGATTACCTCTTTCTGCTTCTCCAGTTTGCATGCAAAAGTTTTAATAGCAGTTTGTTGTTAAACTGCCAACATTTTAGTTTTTCTTCTTCTTTTTTTTTTCTAGATCCAAATGGAAAAGTTGGCCTCCCGTCATGCCATTTGTGAGCTGTTTAACTGGATATCGCTGATGGAGAATGTCATTGATGAGGATGAAGAAAACCTCAAGAGTGCTGTTGGATCAAGTGTGATTCAAGACTATTTGCAAAAATATAAGGTAGATGAGCTTTTTTTATTGATTCATGGCAGTTTTTGTTTACACGTATTGTCTGAACTCTTATTAAATCAAAAATAAAACTTTTTTTAGTGGAATAAATTTTTTTTGTAGTTTGCCATTACAAATAAGGTTTTTTCTAGGTAAAATCCTTACTAAGAGGATATGTTGAGTGCTGAAATTTCAATTTTTAAACATGGAGTTTTCCTTACCTGATTGTAACAGTGATGTAACTACTGGTTCTAACTATAGATCTTTTATTATGAAATCTCCTGTTGTTTCCTCACTTTAGGGATTCAGAGTAGATTTAAGCTGTAAGCAGCTGACTGTGGACTTTGTCAACCAGTCAGTGCTGCAGCTCAGTGGTCAGGATGTGGAGAGCAAGCGCAGTGATAAAACAGACTTTGCTGAGCGTCTGGGAGCCATGAACAGGCGCTGGCAGATCCTACAAGGCCGCATCAATGAGAGGGTGAGGATGTCATCACTGATAATTTTACAATAAAGCCAACAGCATATTCAGCCATGTCATTTATCAATGCAATGTTGAAAGTTAACAATTTATTTTGCATGAAACTCTTGAAGATCCAGTTCCTTGAGAGTTTGTTGGAGATGTGGTTAGATTATGAGAGCAGCATTCAGGCCCTGAAGTCTTGGATGGCAACTCAAGAAGAAAGGCTAAAGAGGAAACACCGGATAGAGGATCTGGTATCTGTGCAGAATGCTCTAAAAGACTGCCAGGTACTGTAGATCTGATTAAGATATTACTGCCCTTCATCTTGTCTTTGTACTTGCTTAATAAAAACACATTTTTTTAAAGGAAATGGAAGAGTTGGTAAAAGAAAAAGAGAAAGAACTGGAGCGAGTCGAAGAGCAAGGCTGTGCCCTAGTTCAAAATAAGACTGATGAGGCCTGTGCTATTGTCATGGAGACACTCCAAGGTGTCAATCACACCTGGGCTAACCTGGACCACTTGGTAATCGCCTTGTTCTTGTTTGTTTCTTTTTTTTTTTTATTCTGTCCTCTCTCGTCCATCCCTCTTGTGCTTTGACTTTGGCCTGATTTTGGAATATACTCAATGTGGATACATGTTTTTAATTTCACCTTCTACAGATTGGGCAACTAAAGATCAGCTTGAAGTCAGTGCTGGACCAGTGGACTCTATACAAACACGCGTCAGAGGAGATCAATGGCTACCTGATGGAGGGAAGGTACTCTGTGTCTCGTTTCCGCCTCCTCACAGGCTCACTGGAGGCCGTTCATCTGCAAGTGCAAAGTCTTCAGGTATATTAAGACAAAGGGGCATTCCGTGTATTTTACATGTTAACTGACTTAAGCTTTTAACGGTATTGATACTATATGAGCTTCTTCAATCTTATAGCAATGTTAGGGGTATGTTTCTTAATGTAATCATTCATCATCACTGTGAAGGATTTGCAAGGGGAACTGGAAAAACAAGAGAGCAGTCTCAGGAAATTTGGTGCTGTTACCCACCAACTGCTGCGAGAGTGTCACCCTTCAGTGTCAGATTCTCTCAACAATGCCCTGAAAGATGTCAATGCAAGGTGATCCTCATTAGCATGCTTATTACTATTATTACTATTTTTGTTTCTTAAAAGAATTTAAGACATTTACTAGCGTATTACCATGTCATACTTGCACTTAGATGGACTGGCTTACTGGAGGAGATAGGAGAGCGTCTCAGAAGCAGCAAAGCCCTGCTTCAGCTGTGGCAGCGCTACAAAGAGCTTTATGAGCAGAGCTGCAACAGCATCCAGCTACAGGAGGAAAAAGCAGATGAGCTCCTCAAGACCACCTGCAACAAAGACATTGCTGACGATGAGGTGTCTGACTGGATTCAAGAATGCAGCGTGAGTCGAGCCACAGCTTTGCAACTTGTAACATCAAAACAAGTCCTTAGAATTTCACTTCTAATGCCTTATTGTGAAAGCTACTTTGATATTAAGGAAAGGTTTAATAATGTGATTCATTCATGTGTTCTGCGCAGATGGATGTTGTGTTTTAGGTTTGATAATAAAGACATATTGCCCTGAGTGTTACAACGTTTTATTTCAGGAGTTGCTCAGGTCCCAAGCTCCAGTCCAGGCCTCCCTTCAGGTTCTCCAAGAACTGGGAGAGCAGCTGAAACAGCAGGTGGATACATCAGCGGCATCTGCTATCCAGTCCGATCACCTTTCTCTCACCCAGCGGCTGGCTGCGGTGGAACAGGCTCTTACTAGACAGCTCACCGCTCTACAGGTAAAAAAAAAAGATTTATGAAAAATACTGTATTTTTTACTCTATAGGCAGTCAGTTACCAAACCAGTATTGTGGCATTCTTCTATACTAGACTGGAGTTCAAGACTATGAAACCTTTAACCATCAACTGGAATCACTGGGGTCCTGGGTAGTTGAAGCTGAAGAGGCTCTGAAGGTGCAAGATCCTAATGGCTCTACTGACCTAACGGTCATCCAGGACCGCATGCAGGACCTCAAGGTTTGTTTTAGTGTTTTCTTTTTCGAGGTTGGTGACAAAAACTGCAAAATACCATGTACTGGTTCAGCAGCTGAAATATTTCTATAATTTCTGGGCTTTACAGAGGCTCATGTTAAAATTCAGCAGTATGGCGCCTGAGTTAGAGCGTCTTAATGAGCTCGGTTACCGGCTCCCTCTTAACGATTCGGAGATTAAGCGTGTGCAGAACCTCAACAGAAGCTGGTCCACTGCCTCAGCACAGACCACAGAGAGATTCAGGTAAGACATGACAAGAAAATTACAAGCCAGTCTGAAAAGGTTTAAAGCCATCCCAATTCAAGAGGCTCTGTTAAATAACAAGGTTAGATAAATTCAATAATGAATGAATGAAGGGCTCGCACAAATACCATACAAACCAGTACAAATGTTCGGTAAAGGCCTCTTCCCTCCATGTGACTGAGAAAGAAGATCACTTTTTGGTTGTTTCCTTGCAGCAAACTTCAGTCATTCCTGCTGCAGCAGCAGACCTTCCTTGAAAAGTGTGAAACATGGATGGAGTTCTTGGTCCAAACAGAAGAGAATCTGGCTGTGGAAATTTCAGGGAACTACCAGAGTTTGATGGAACAGCAGAAAGCCCATGAGGTTAGGAAAAAGATCTGGAGAAAAAGATCCTGAAGCAGCATCTTTGGATTATCTTAACACATATAACAAATATTATATTTTTTATTGTACAGTTATTCCAAGCTGAGATGTTCAGTCGGCAGCAGATCCTCCACTCCATCATCAGTGATGGACAGAGAATGTTAGAGCAGGGTCAGGTAGATGACAGGTAAACCAAAATTCACATTTATCTATTCGACTACTCTATAGATCTTTGTTTACCAACAAACTCAACTGCAGCATTTCTTTGTCTCCTGTCTTTCTGAAATATTCTGCAGAGATGAGTTCAATCTGAAGTTGGCTCTGCTGAGTAACCAGTGGCAGGGCGTAGTGCGACGTGCTCAGCAAAGGCGCGGGATCATCGATGGTCTCATTCGCCAGTGGCAGCGGTATAGAGAAATGGTGGACAAGCTGCGCAAATGGCTCTTGGAAGTGTCCCATCGTACAGAGACACTTCAGGCAGGGAACACAGTTCCTCTGCAACAAGCGCGTGCTATGCTGGACGCTGTCCAGGTACATAGTGACAATCCTGACTGTAATACACATTATTAAAGCAGTGACAGCAAGGCCAGTTAACATTAAGAAGCTGTTGCAATGTGATGTAACTGCATGCAACTGCATTTTTGGGTTGGGCATGATCTGTGTAAATTAACAGGCTTGCAGCTTGATAAGAATCCTTTCTTCCTTTTTAGATGAAGGAAAAAGTGCTGCAGCGTCAGCAAGGCAGCTATATCTTGACAGTGGAAGCTGGCAGGCAACTGCTTTTATCAGCTGATAGCCGAGCAGAGGCGACCCTGCAGGCAGAGCTCACTGATGTCCAGGAGCGATGGAAACAAACCAGCATGCAGCTGGAAGAACAGAAGAAGGAACTTTCCACTCTGTTAAAGGTAAAACAGGCATTATGCTAGCACCTTGTGAAGTCCAGGCAACCTTAGGATACCTTGGTGGGTACTACAATTGTTGCATTTGTATATATAATCTCCATTCTATGTGTAAAGTTGTACAGTGTTTTCCTTATAATAGTGTTTGACCAATCCCTACTAGTTGTAGTTTCAGTGAGGACAGCTTTTTTAGATTTACTTGTAATTTTGCCCATGTTTGTAATCTGTTGAATGCAGGACTGGGAGAGGAGTGAAAAGGGGATTTGTGGATCACTGGAAAAGCTTCGAGCCTTCAAAAAGCAGCTTTCTCAACCTATTCCCAATCACAATGAGGATCTGCAGGCAGAACAGATCCGCTGCAAGGTAACAGCTTAGACATTTTAAAAAATTTTTGTTTTCAAAATTAACTTTATTTTCTAGATGTAAGACATATACTAAGAAGTATTTAAATGTATGTGAAGCAGATTTTTGACACTGTTCAGGTGCTTGTTTAGTGTTTTAATAATAGTGCTGTTGTATGTCCAGGATTTGGAAAATACATTTGACGGCTGGACAGGCGATCTGGCCCATCTGACCTTACTGAGAGAGTCACTTTCTTGCTACATCAGTGCTGAGGACCTTTCTGTCCTACAAGAGCGTATTGAGCTGCTGCATAGACAGTGGGATGAAATCTGCCACCAGGTAAAAACTCTTGGCACAGTCGCTTACTATTTTGGATTGTTTGAATATACTCTGTATAGAGTCTGATTTCAAAGGTTGAAAGGGAGATTCTCAAAAATTACTTTATAGCTACATTCACTGTATTAACCGTGTACCAGTTACAAGTGCGAAGAGATAGTGTAACTAATGTCAATGTTGACTATAAGTTATGTAGATATTACATGCTACATGCAACATCATATATAAATCTATGTCTATATACTTGAAAAAAATGGGCATTCATAGTATTAGCATAGCATTTTTTTTAAAAAGTTTGATATTGCTGAATATGCCATTTTGCTACAATTTTTAAAAAAAGGAATACACTGGAAGAAACAGTTAGCGTGACAAGTTAATGTAATCAGGGAGTCGGTTAAGAAAAGCTGAAACCTCAAGGTGATTTCGTTTTTTCAAAGTCGCATCCTGTGTGCAGCGGATAAAACGCACACACAGGAAACACAGCACAAACTCAGTGCGTGATGCAAATGAAAGCGTCTGAGCGGCTTCCTTTAGAGCCTTCTTGATCTTTATTAGCGTTTGTTTTAAATTACCATGCATTCGTTGGCACTTTTTATGTGCTTTGCACAGAAGTGCAGTTAACTTGTCATGCATTGCTGTTCTTCCACAGCTATCACTGCGGAGGCAGCAGGTAAGCGAGAAGCTAAATGAGTGGACTGTCTTCAACGAGAAGTATAAGGAGCTCTGCGAGTGGCTCACTAACATGGAGAGCAAGGTGTCCCAGAATGGAGACGTCAGCATTGAGGAGATGATCGAGAAGCTTCGCAAGGTATGGACACACCTCAGATATTTACAAAATTTGACATTGTTACAGTTCAAATAGTACATGTGGCAGTTACTTGTTTGTTTTCAGTATTTTCTTAATTCCCCATTTAAATCTTTGTAATTAAAACTTCTAGTCACTCTTACAATCATCATTGTTAGCTGTCAGTGAGATCAGAGTTTTTAGCTGAAATTATAATAATGATGTTGATAAATGAAAACAGTATGTTGCTGTGAAGAAAAAGATTTTCCTAAATTAGCACTCAGCATAAAACAAGCTACATCTGTATGCTCTACATATGTGATGTGGATCTTTTATATAACATGTTTGTTAATTTCTCATGTTAATTGCTGCTTATTTGCATTTCAATTACATTGTGTTTTTCTACTCTGTTTCTCTTAAAAGTGCAGTTTTTTCAAATTTCCTGTTTGCGTTGTGTTGTGTACCAGGACTACCAGGAGGAGATCACAGTAGCAGAGGAGAACAAGCTACAGTTGCACCAGCTGGGAGAGCGCCTGGCCAGGGCCAGTCACCAGAGCAAAGCCACTGAAATCGAACAAAAACTCAACAAAGTCAGTGACCGTTGGCAGCATCTCCTTGATCTCATCGGAGCGCGGTGAGCAGACATGCAGTCAAAGCTGTGCAGCTGTGTTTTTATCCCATGCTGGGTTGTTTGTAATTGATCTGTTAAATTCTGTTAATAGAGTAAAGAAACTGAGAGAAACTCTAGTGGCTGTGCAGCAGCTAGATAAAAACATGAGCAGCCTGCGCTCTTGGCTTGCCCACATCGAAACAGAGCTGTCCAAACCTATCGCCTATGACTCCTGTGACCTCCAAGAGATTCAGAGGAAGCTCGATTTGCAGCAGGTGACATAATATACTGAACAGGACCTAAAATACGTATGTGCAGCATGTCCATCATTTAGTTTGTGTCAATGCAAACACAGGCAACAGGACTTTATAATCATTTAGATGAAATTTCTAATGTATAAATGTTATAAAAATGTTACTATTAGTATTAATTCTATGCAAACAGGTTTTGTGATATAATATACAAGTAAAAGTAATTGTTGTGCAGTTTGTAACCTCTTTCAAAAAGTAATTCTCTGACTTTCTATCCAACATTTTCTTTTTCCTTCTGTCTCTCTTCTTATTACTTACTGTGTCATTAGGAGCTTCAGCGTGACATAGAGAAGCACAGTACAGGAGTGGCATCTGTACTGAATCTATGTGAGGTGCTTCTGCATGACTGTGACGCCTGCGCCACCGATGCAGAGTGCGACTCCATCCAGCAGGCAACGCGGAGCCTCGATCGCCGCTGGAGGAGCATCTGTGCCTTGTCTATGGAGAGGAGATTAAAGTAAGATGTTACACACTGGATGAAAGCAACAATTGCATATGTTGTTAAGGGCAACAGGTAACTGTTGCTATTGTTTGTAACATTATCACAAATTATTCCCTCTGTTAGGATTGAGGAGACGTGGCGTTTATGGCAAAAATTCCTGGAGGACTTTGCACGGTTTGAGGAGTGGCTGGCCACTTCGGAAATTACAGCTGCTCTTCCCAACTCCTCTGGAGTGCTGTACACTGTAGCCAAGGAGGAACTAAAGAAATTTGAGGTATTACAGGATTATTTTGTGTAAACTATACAAGTGATCAAATTACCTACTGTTTTCACCTAGTGGGACAGCAAATAAGAAAATTACATCTCTCATATGCAAACACGTAAACTAAACACGAAGCTAAAAGACAAAAGCGAATTTCTTGAGAAAATGTATGAATGTGTTTTTGTAGGCCTTCCAGAGACAAGTTCATGAGAGTCTAACTCAGTTGGAGTTAATCAATAAGCAATATCGCCGCCTAGCCAGGGAAAACCGCACTGACTCTTCCTGCCGGCTGAAGGAGATGGCACATGATGCCAACCAGCGATGGGACAACCTGCAGAAGAGGGTGGCATCCATCCTCCGCAGGCTTAAGGTACAATGCTGCTGCTAGTACTTATATATTATTTCCATTTCATTTTTGTACATTTTGATTCAAATTTCCGTCTTCACATGCATTTCTGGATTACCTGATAGATTACCTGCGACTGTTTATAGTTCACTAATAAAACCCGAACAAAGGATTGTTCCTTTTGCACAATGTGAAAGCATAGACAAATCTAACTCCAGTGTCCCTCCTTGAATATGCAGCATTTTATTAGTCAAAGAGAGGAGTTTGAGACAGCCAGAGATGGCATTTTGGTTTGGCTGACAGAGATGGACCTTCAGCTGACCAACATCGAGCACTTCTCTGAATGTGACATTCAAGCCAAGATCAAACAACTCAGGGTAAGCCTGTCATGACATTTCAGACAACAAAAAAATGCATTGTGCATTTTTTAAACACTTATAAGTCTCTGCTTTTTACTGACTCCTACATATCTTCATTTTATATTTTCATTTCTAGGGTAAGTTTAAGTTGTGTAGGGCAGCTAAACATATATTGCGTAATTAATGAGATACACATCACACAGTCATCTCTGTGTTTAGCTTTACCAGCTTGTCTCTCTCCGGCTTCACAGTCATTCCAGCAGGAGATTTCTCTAACAACAGCCAAGATTGAGCACATCTTCCACCAGGGCGAGGCTCTGATAGAGAAGAGTGAGCCTCTGGATGCTGCTGTCATTGAGGAAGAGCTGGAGGAGCTGCAGCGCTACTGTCAGGAGGTGTTTGGTCGAGTGGAGCGCTACTATAAGAAACTCATTCGCCTTCCTGTAAGCCCTCAAAATCAAGAGAATCTGACAGATCTGTGGCTTGGGTCCAAATGTAATCTTTCCCGTACTAAAGTCCTTTATCTTTAGCTTGCAGATGACGACACTGAAGTGTCATTGTCCGATCGTGAGCTGGAACTAGATGAGCATTGTGATTTGTCCAGTCTGCCATGGAGTGAACGTTTGGGGGATGGCTTCCTGTCACCTCTGCCGTCCTCCGGTCGCTCAGCTTCCTTGGCTGCCCAGCTCCGGACTGAGCGCTCGGGCAGAGACACCCCAGCAAGCGTCGACTCCATTCCACTGGAATGGGACCACGACTACGACCTGAGCCGTGGACTTGAGAGTGCAAGCAGGGCACTCAGAGAGCAGCAAAGTGAAGAGGGAGACTTCCTTCAGCGCCCTGCCTCAGGCTTGTCTGGTAGGTTCCTTTACCAGTGCAAAATTATGCTTGAAATTTATGAGATTTTTCTTTATCACTGTTAGCTGTTAAAAAAAAGTAATAGGTGCCTCTGCATCTTTTGAGAAGTCCAAACAAAAATGACATCAAAAGTTCCCATATGGACAGAATTACAAAACAGAAAAGGAATAATCACAGAAAAATGCATAAGGAACACAAGAAAGTTAGTGAAGGGTTTTTTCTGCGACTGATTAAATTGTGGCGAGTGTTTTCTTGGTGTGGTTGAATACCAGGATAATCAGTTCACGGAGTCAGTGTGAAGCCCACTGCTAAATGTATGTACTGTATAATGTTTCTTCCAGATGTAGTGATCCCAGAGAGCCCTGAGGCCTTTGTTAAACTAACAGAACAAACACTGAGGTCTTCCACTGGTAGGCAACAGCAGACCCCAGCATGCTACATGTGTTTGGGGCCAGAAATAACAGACACACTCTGAGTGATGAAACACTAGTAGTCTGTTCACCAGCTTTGAATTTGATTTGTGTTAATTTCCTCTCTTATACACACTTTGGGCACAAATGGCAACACTTTCTAACCCTGGGGAATAGGGTCAATTCCATTTTTATTCCTTCTATTCACTTGTTCTGCTTTGGGCGCTAATCTAGCAGAACAGAAATGGAATTCAGCCTAACCCTTCTTTTTAACTAGCTTTATTCATTTGTTTTAACTTGACTTGTTCTTTGTAGCTAACCTGTTTGGATTTGTTGATGTGCATGGGTTTTTTTTTCTTTGTTTGTTTGTTTGTAAACAAGAAATGTATTGATTCTTATAGAAGGGACTGCAGATTTGTTTAGACGTCTCATAGACGCTGGTCACACAAAAGCAAATCGCCTTCAAACATGGGTTTTAAACATATTATTTTAAATCAGAAATGTAGCTCCCGATGCACGGTGTGCAAAGGGATTGCTCTGATTTGTCAAACTGCCACGGGTACCGCAGGCGACCAAAGGCCAGGAAAAACAATCTGCATTCCTGTCTTCTTCTCATTTTTCGCTCTCCACATTTTATTTTTCTTAAATCAGCGGGCTTACCTTTTTTTCTAATTTTAAACATTTTTCACAAATACATTATGGAAATATAATCAGCAAATATTGTGTTAACAGGGGAGGTTGCTGCAGCAGACTCTCATATTCACCCTCTGGATATCAGCCGTTTCCACCTGCAACAAACAGACAGCAGCCGCAGCCGCACTTCTGCAAGCACAGAAATGGACGCGTCATACATGGGATATGTATGTGTTACTCGTATTACGCTGAGCTCAGAACAATCTATTCTTAAAAACTTTTCTGCACTGCAATGTATATTAAACCACAATTGATTCTGCTCTGTCTATTTGAATGCTTCTTTTATTTTATTTTTGCTCATATTTTTTTTAATAATGTGTTTTTTTCTCCTCACAGAACTCACATAGTTCTTCAGTTTAACAATATTTTTTGCTATTTAAAAAAAAATCGGTATAATCCTATTACGCTGCCTGCAATAACCAGTCTTTTAACTGCTCTGTAGCTGCGACTGATGGGCGAGTGTCGTGGAAGTATTGACACAGTGAGGAGGATGGGCTCTGAGCTGAAGGAAGAAGAGGATACGGTGTCTGGACTGGCAGATCCCAGCAGCTCAGAGTCCCAGACTTCAGGTAATACCTATAACTATCCCCCATCCTAAATAAGTATTTATTTTAATTTATGCTTGTTAAAGAAAAACAAATGTGAATTATCAGTTACGCTACAGTGCTGGAAATCTTTTTGGTCTCACATTCTTTAAACTAGGAGTGATTGAGCGCTGGGAGCTCCTGCAGGCCCAGGATCTCAGCAAGGAGATGAGGACAAAGCAGAACGAGCAGCAGTGGCAGCAGCTGAACTCTGACCTGAACAACATCTTGACTTGGCTGGGAGAGACAGAGGAAGAGCTGGAGCAGCAGCGGAGACTGGAGCTTGGCACGGACATCCAGACGATTGAGCTGCGTATCAAAAAGCTCAAGGTACAGTTTTTTAGTAGTAAAGTCCCTATTTTTTACTTTTTTATTACTCTGCTTGTTATTTTCTTAATAGAATACTTAGTAATATGTACATTTCAGTCTTACTTTTTTGTATGCTAGTGTAAGATTTAGACATAATCCACACCAGTGTGAACTGGAAACCAATAGAGCAAAGGTGCTGCAGGGGGCTGGACTTGAGTTCACCACCAGATCATTTCCTGCATGTTGTTACCCTTACTCTCTCCCCACTTTCCTGTGCGCACTCTGAACTGTTATAAACTGAAAAATAACACAAAATCACTGAAACGCCTCACTGGCTCATTACTTCTAAGAAGATGGTCCTTTGGTTTAGTTGGAGTCAACAGTTTTAAAATCAAGTATCATCTTCAGATTCTGTGACGTTAGCACCTGCTAGTTATTTCTGTGATTGCTTAAAAATTGGGATGAGGTTCAACATAGGAAACATATTTGGCTGCATACTTTATTCCTGCTGTTTCCTTGTTTTGTTATCAAATTGGGATTTTTTTTTGCATCACTTGTAAGTCACCATGGACATGCGTGTTTGTCTACAGGAGCTGCAGAAGGCATATGACAAGCGCAAAGCTATAGTGCTTTCCATCAACTTGTGCAGTGCGGAGTTTCTGCATTCAGAGACAGACGAGTCCCGAGAGCTACAAGCCAGACTGAAAGACATGAACAACCACTGGGATAAACTCGGCAGCGCGCTGGAGGAATGGAGGTCTTCATTACAGGAAGCTCTGATGCAGTGTCAAGTGAGTGTTGATCAAGTCGGACTGTTTGAACTGTCTGGATTATGATTATGAATATCCTTCTATGATACGGTAGTTGGGTCTTCACCTTCCCGAATTTCATCTGATCAATAGGAATTTCACGAGATGAGTCACGGTCTGCTGCTCTGGTTGGAAAACATCGATCGCAGGAGGAATGAGGTGGTTCCCATTGATCCGATCCAGGACAGTGACACTCTCCATGAGCATCACAAAACACTCACGGTACCAAACTATCACACTCTTAAACTTCAGTGTGTCTTTCCGTGTTACTTACATAAATCCACTCTGTAAACTATACCTAGTTTATGTAGTGTTTTTCCATAGTTTTTGAATGTATGTCCTAAATTTTCCCTCAAGCAAATCCGCCAGGAGCTGCTAGACTCACAGCGTAAAGTTGCTTCGCTACAAGACATGTCCCTCCAGTTGCTGGTCAACTCGCAGGGCAGTGACTGCTTGGAGGCTAAGGAGAAGGTTCACGTCATAGGAAACCGCCTAAAACTGCTGCTAAAGGAAGTAACCCGAGACCTCAGGGAGCTGGCCAAGATTCTGGACATCACAAGCAGTCAACAGGTAGAACCTCTGTCACTTGTGTACCTGTCACGTGTTACCTTAAAAACAGCCTTTCATATTTGTCATGTTTTTTTTTTATGTTCACCTGCATTTGAAAAGTCAAAAAGCATTTGACAGAAACCTCTTCAGTTTCTTCCATAATCTGATTTGTAAGTTTAAAGTGTTTTTTG